>JASDQU010400664.1:0-10835 GCA_032191745.1 Picea mariana | reverse complement strand
CGGAATCCGTTAAAAATAAACGTTTCGGCCGAAAAGTATTTTAGACGAAATATTCTTACCGTAGGAAAATAATTCATTCAAAAAACATTGTACACGAATTTTGACGGCACCGTTAAATTTGATGTGAAAATTTTCGGCCGAAAGTAATATTTGTTCGGCCGAAAAATTGCCACTAGAAATTTTGGAGACCTGATTGTCACGAAAGTGTTACCCAGCTTCATGATTTTACCCTTATATGATAGATATATGGCTTCCTGAGCAGGAGAAACAAATACCACTCCAAAACCAACTCCTTCTCTAGAAGAGGCTCCATCAAAGAACATTTTCCATACAAAAGTAATTGGAGGAGAATCTTCATAGAGAGTAGTGGATTTTTTTATCTCAAGCAGAGGCTCAGGGGTGTCGACGAACTGCAACAAGATGGATCCAAAATAAGTGTCAATTGAAAAGATAGGATGGTTGGTGGGATCTGCTTCATCGTTGATAATGTAGGCCAAATGAGCTTCTCTATACAATCTTTTATGCTCCCCTATGAATACTGGAATGGTAGCATATGTGAGGTCCATTTGTAATGTTCCCCCAAGTCATTTTATCCAAGATCTTGACAATAGCATGAAAAACTTGGGAGGAACATCAACTACTACGATATCCATGACCACACTTTTCATGGGCATCTGGAACAAATTCACCACCAGATATTTGATGACCCCAAGAAATTACACTCTTCTTGAGTCAAAAGAATATAAATCATGATAAGCTTTAGTGATTTATAATCTGAGTTCTTCCATGATAGTTTTGGGCATGAGATTATGAGACGCTTGAGAGTGCATCAGACAATTATGCAACACCTTATCATGTATATTCAAGGATGTATAGAAGGGAGGGAATGCATCATCTCTACCTTCTACCATATGACCCAAGATGACTGCAGGATTTTCATCTTGGATATTCACTGAGTTTGTGGAATGGCAGGATGGGTCAGGCTGCAACAGTTTAGAGAGAGACATTTTGAATTCTTTGTGCTTGAATAGCTCTAAAATGGGTAGAGGGATTCTAAGTTTCTAAATTTCATTCTCAAAGCTAAAGGAGGAAGGGGGCTTCATAATTTCTCTCACCTCTGGGACAGGGTCTTTGGCTATTGGTGGGGTATTCTGAGCTTTCCTTTATTTTCTTTTGTTTGTTGCGTCTTTAGTAGGAATCTCTGCTCTCGAGAGATGACCAGGGATGTCAGACTTCCCTTCTTTCTTCTTAGACAAGAGGTTGTATTTTTTGGGACCACTATTTTCCTTCTCCCCTTTACTTAGCTCATTTTTTTGGCGATCTATGAGGGACTCTTCGTATGTAGATTGGGTCAAATGGGGAAATGGAGAGGTGTCTCCGAGACAATGGATTTTGGGATCGAGCTCTTCTTCCTCCCTTTCCTCATCAGTAACAAGGTTATTTTGAAGGGGATTATGGATCTTCTGATCATTTCTATCTCTGTCCCTTAGCTCCCTTGGCATAATCTGAGGGGCATTGTTATTCGGCCTCCTGAAGTTGCCTATGTTATCATCATTTTGGGCAGCTTTATAATCTTGCTTCCCTTTGAATTTCATCTTCTCCATTTCTGCAGACATGGACTTCACCATCTTGGTTAATTCATCTACTTGGGGGTGATATGTGGAAGAACCAGAGGGTGAGGCCTCATATCTTCCTCGTCCTCTATCTCTGTCAGCTTTGCTCCTAAGTCTTTTGACGTCCAATACGTTGGAATCTACTTCCAGGGCTGCATCTTGCATAAGAGCCAAGGAAGTAGCTCTTATTTCCCTCAACAGGAGGCAGAAATCGGGGTCAAAGGAGCTAGCATACGTGATCTTGGCAGAGACCTCCATAGGATTTATCTCAATAGGGATTTTGTTGTAAATTTTATTGAATATTTTGCAGAAATTAGAGACCAATTCTGATGGGTGTTATATATTCACTAAAAACACAGTAAAAAACCTCAATTAAATTGTCAACCCGGGGTAAGTAAACTTAGAGTTGTAGCAAAATATATGCCAAAGGTAGAAGTTTGGTAGGAGTATAATCTAACTAAGGAAGGCAGCTATCTAAGGTTAATCTACTCAAGAAAATCTTATCTAATGAGAAAACCCTACTAAGCAAATTGAAACTAGGTAACCTAAGTACTTTTGGGCCAAGGGTCGATGGATAGTTCCTAAGTAAGCAGATGAAAACTCTATGTAAAGCAAACTAGTTTGACAATAAGAAAAAAGAAAATAAATAACCAAGTAAGCAAAAGCACCTATCTAACCTATTAAAGCAAATAGAAAAGCAACAAAGACACCTAACTAACCTACTAAAGCAAAAGACAAGTAAACAAAGGCACCTAACTAACCTACTAAAGAAAAAGAAAAGTAAGCAAAGGAAACTAACTACTGCAAGTAAAACTTCTCATTGAACAACTATCTATCCTAAGAGGCAAGTGAACTAAATGCTGAATGCAAAACTATTTCTAATGCATGAAAGGAAATCTAAGAGGCAACTGGACTAAATGCTCAATGCAATGCATGAAAGGAAAACTATTCTATTGAAATCAAGAAAGACTAACAACTAATTCTTAATCTATGATAAGGAAACTACTATCTAATCTATCAAACCAAAGTCTATCTATCCTACAATAGCAAATAAAAACTATTTTCTAAACTAGGAAAGCAAGAAACTATATCTATGAAAGCAGGAAAACTATTCTTTTAACCTATGACAATTCAAATATAATGTTGGTGGTTGTATGAATGTCTTGGGTGTCGGATGATATCTCGATGGCACTTGACAACAAAGGACAACTCCATTGGTATAAGCTCAATACTAATCTCAATGGAAAAATGAAATGTGTGGAGTAAACAATCCAATGAAAACTTAGCCATGATAAAAATAATGTTAAATACCATGCATCTTCATGTACAAAGCATCAACAACATAACGAGATCATCATTATTTAACTAAGAAATTTAATTTCATTTTAATCTATGAAAGGAAATTGCGTAAAAGAAAACTACACTATGTCTATTCTAACCATTCAAACTACAATAAAGAAATAATTGAAAACATAAATTAAACTATGAAAGTGAATTAACAATCTACACTAACCAACAACTAATTAAATCAAATCTGATATAAAATGGAAGTAAAGAAGCTATATTAAAAAACTGAAATTAACTCTATCCATCCATCAATCCTTGTCAAAACAAAATCCAAATTAAAAACTATGTTTTATCTAATTAAAAATTTGTTTTAAACTTAACTGTAAAATCATAAAAGAAACATAATCTAACTGCATATGGGGTTAGTATTAAGAAAGAGAGACTTTCTAATTGCACACAGGGTTAATATAGAGACTTTCAAGTATGTTCCTAATCTACAAAATCAAAACATGCTAACACATATCATCATCTAACCTGCAAAAGAAAAGCAAGACAATTAACCTACAACAAATTAATTAACTAAATAAAAATATACATGTACAGGAAATAAGAAAGAGTAATTAAATTAGGAAAATAAGCAAACATAAGAACAATCACCAGACTACTGGTGGGCCCCCCAGAAAGTCGTGGCTACCTCCTACAAGCACACCATGAACTTAACAAGGTGAATTCACCATGAAATCTTGAAAACGCAGTTTTGGCACAATTCTGGCAATGTAAAATACTAAAATAGAGAAAAACGAAGTTGTCTCTAATCTAATAGCTCTTCTACCTTTCTAACAATCTTATGACCATCCTATCAGTGTTTATAAGCTTACTACCCAATTGGTCGACCACAGGAGGGTCGAACCACTTCTAAATTTGGCAAATTACAATAAATGATGCCCTAACTAAAAAAACAGAGATAGCCAATAATCTCCCTCTTTGGACAACTGAAACTTAGTTGTCTAGAGTTTAGTAGCTGGAGGGGGAAAGGATAAACAAAACCCATGTTTCTAATTTTCCCAACATTGGCCACCAATGCCATAACCGCCAGCTTGCCTTCCATTTCTATGCAATACAGAGTGTTGGACAGAGTGTTGGATCGAGTGTCGGAACGAGTGTCGGATCAAGTGCCAAATCAAGTGTCGGAACTAGAAACATAGTGTGTTTTTTCACTGTAACACCAAAAAATGTGAATTAGCTCTTAGAAATCATAAAACACGATGAAGTATACTTGATTCAATCATTAAGCATGAATTACACGTACCTTATGGCGATCATACCATTTTATCATGAAATTCTTCAAAAAGCTCCTTTAAAGGATGAAAAACACATATGTACATGTGGAAAAAATGTATAATAACCATCATGAAAATGATCATATCTCGAGCCCAACATTACCCTCACAATTACGATTTTGCAGGACCAATTGCAAACAAAAAGAAGTTACCCCTCGTGACTAGGCTTGCTGAGGAGGATCAGCTCTAGAAGCCTCTCCTTCTTGTTGTGAAGACTTAGCCTTGTGCCTCTTATGTTGCTTCAGCTATGCTCTGAGACTGCGGTTAGATTTGGTCATCTCATTGACCAATCATTGAAGAGAGTTAACTTTTGTTTGAAGGACTGCATTGTCATGATGAAGGTGTGTATCTATTGTCTTCCTCTCTTCCAACTGTTGGAGAAGATGATGGTTTTCTTTTTGTAGCTGCTCTATGGTTGGGATAGAATTGATGATCTATGAGGAAGGCTTAGATCCTTTGAGGGATGTGGACAATCTATCAGTTTTAGTATCTAAAATGGGTTTGGGTGAAGTAGGAATGATGGGAGATCGGTATGGTGAGGTAGGTTTTGATTTTTTTTTCCTTAGTGTCTCTAATCCATCCACAGAGACTTCCCTAGGTTTCTTATGAGGGTGCTCAAGGTCAGAGGACACTTGGATGGGATCCAAAGCAGGTGGAGGCTTTGCATAAGGCATGATTCTTGTGTTCTTGGTACTCTTCTGAAAGGGTCCCTTACCAAATTGATTATCTCCCCTCTTGTTTGTAGGAATGATGGGAAAGTCTTGCTGCATTACTTCTTGAATCTTTTTAGGTGTAGGATCAAGAGAGATTGAAGGAATTGGGGGGTCAACAATGGGATTATTTTGGTCTTTGCTCTTGGTATTTTTACCTGATGAAGAAGTAGGGATGTCAACAAGATTTTGGTATTGTTCTGACAAAGAGAGGGTTTGTGCAAGGGAGTTTGGGGTTCTTGGAGAGCGAGGCTTGGATGGAGAGATAGTTTTTACGCTAAGTGGCATTTTGTCGGTCTTAACTGTCAAGTTAGGGTTTGCAAATTGGTAGATAAAGGCATCCCAATTTTGCCCCTATTTCTCTAACTCGACTAGAACAAGGAGCTTGATCAAGCCATAGTGGAAGAGACTATTGTGGGGATTAGTCACATTTTTCCTCACTTGAGAGGACATCTTCTCCAATCTTTTGAGAAAATATAAGGAGAATTTCAAGGGTTTGTTGAACAAAAAATGAGCCAGCAATCTAAAATGACAATCTTTGAAAGTAGAGTATATATCTTCACATGTAATTAACCTTGTGATGATGATGAGGGGAATGACCAATTATTCCTTTATCCACTCCTTAGCATACCCTTTTGCTCCTAAAATGCTCTTGAATTTGGGCTTAAACACTCTGTTGTAACTTGAGCACGATAATTGATGGTTTTTGAACCATCTATCTCCCATTCTTGGGAGATTTGTTGCAGCAGCAATGGACTCTTCTGTGACTTCAAAGGTGAGAGAGCATACATGTGTTGTCTTACCATCAAAACCAACTGCAAATTGCATAGAGAGGCTGACATCATGGCCCTACATGCTAGACAGAAATGGCCCCCAGCCTGCACGCAAAAACACTTCCCTACACTGTGCAAATTCGGGAATGGCAAACAAGTCTGCATAGAAGGGTTTTTATCTCCTAGGCATTGTGATAGAGGTGAATTTAACTAAGCAAGCGTGCGAATAGGCCAATAGATGGCACGAATTGGGCACGGGATGAGTGCAATTTGAACAGGGGTCGAATTAGCAGAGGTTGGGTGCGATTCCTTAACACAAAGGAGAGAAAATGGCAAGGGAAAATGAGATAATAGAGTGCTCAGCCCGATTTTGGATGCTCTTACAGTGGAGTACATTGCCCACATGTGCACGCGAGCTTCCATGTGTGGGGAATTTGAATTCGATGGAAATATTTGGGGCAATGTAATGGTGCGTATTTAGATCAATGTCCAAGTCTTTTAACTTGGACATTTGATCATAAACATATGAAGCATCTTTAATCAATGCCTGAAACCAATTCAATTGAATATAATTGAATTCTGGTTACCTAGAATCTAGGACAGTTACTGGTATGCAATGGCACTTTGTTCAACACCTCATATGACACTTCATCTGGTACCTCATATGGTATTTCATCCAGTATTCCTGTGTTAAGTGTATTTTCACCTCTTATAATGGATAGCCTGCAACTTTGAAGTGTTTTTGACAACCACAATGGTTAATGAGTAGAGGCAGAATGCTCCATGCTCACTCATTCTTCTTGCATATGACATATAATGTCAAAACATACAATGAATGGGTTATAGAAAGCATAAAACATGTGTTGTCAAACCTACAATATGCAGCCTGTAATGAACAATAAATTGATAAAGAGTGGTCTGTTAAGTATGTGTTCAGTCATTTATAGCACACAGGAGTTTAACCATTTCAAAAATAACATGACTATCACTGTAATAACCTGTATCATAGAAATAATACAAAAATTATTGCAAATACTTATCTCTCTAGGCAATGATAATTTGTCAGCTCATGAACCCCTCCCCCACACCTAAGTATTGTGATACCTCACAATCAAAAGTATAGAAAACCAATCAGTATCCCCCAATAGCCAAAGACTTATAGTATGTCAAGTGTAAAGATAAAATTTCACAGCTTGGTCTAACGAGACAGTTAGAAGATGGCCCCACCTATAGGATAAGAGATCCTATATATAGATAAGAAGAGGTAGGCAAGAGAGTTTCAAGATAGTCTTACAGTTATTTCCCAATGGAAACTTTATGGACTTCATTAAACTTAGCTTAAACACACATACTTCATGCTAGCTTTGTCTGCAAGTAATGTCGTATATCAAGACAAGTTTAAATTTATTATTTATTTTTGTCAGAGTACCATCCTCGCTAGGTAGAATGCCTCGTTGCTAGCAAGCCTGTTCAGTACTCCAACGGGTTTACCTAGTCATACCACAGGCCGGTACCCATTGCCAGTAGACTTGTTCAGTATCCTGACAGTTTAGCCTCTTAAACCCTCAGAGATTGGCCCTCCATCTTTTAAGATTTTTAATATAAGATTGCTTATGCAAAGAAGATGGGGGGACAACTCTGAAAACAACTTTTTCTTTCATTTTTTTTTTAATTGGGATGGCATTTATGTTAGAGGATGACCTTTTGTTATATTATTAGTGATTGTCCTGATGTAAGGGGTACTTAAGCAGACATGGCCTATCTAAAGATATGATATAATCAAGATATTTAGTGTGTAGTGGATGGTACCATTGAGAAAGAACAGAAAGGTATCTCTAGGCTCAACTTACTTTCTTCCTTGTAGTTATTGTGATGTTTCCATGACTAACCGCTAATTAGACTTCCTTGTAACTCTTTGATAAAGACACTTGACTCACTTACTCAGTTTTCTTGGAAAAACTATACGAGAGGCCTCTAGGCTTGATAGTTATGGTATCACTTCCTTATACAATGGTGAAGAGTTTCAAGAGAAACTGCTTTAGAATGCCTTCAAAATGAGAATGTTTGCAAAAATATGGATAACTATAGTAAGTCAATATTCATTTGATGCTTTAGCAAACACAAAATTCAAGTGTAATAATGTTTTGAAGAATGATCCTTGAAACTGTGTACTCCTGGTGAAATAAATACTTACAGAAATATCTAGAATTGCCTTATTAACAAAATGCAAAAACTATTTACATATATATAGTAGGAAATTCAGAAAAAATTTCAAGAACAAGGGGGAACTTCCCCATCTACTAAGGCCAATTCCTTGTCAGTTGACATGACTTGTAGAAAATCTTTTCTTGAAATGGGCTTATGATAAAATTTAAGTCGGTGTCCATTTACCACAAAGGAGACTTGTCCATCGTCAATTCTTTTAATTTTACAGCTCCATTGTCATATATAGTGTCTACCTCGTAAGGGCCCAACCAATGGGTGGTAAGTTTTCCTTTAAAGTTTTTGAATCAAGAATCAAACAATAGAGCCCAATCACCAGGCTGGAAGTGCTTCTTTTTAAAAAACTTGTCATGCCATTTTCTCCTCTGGTTCTAGATTAATATCATCCGTTGGATGGCATCTTGCCTGATTTCATCCAACTCATTTAGTTGTAATTCTCATTACTTTTGAGCCTCATCCGGGTTCAATCCTTATTCTGCGGTGATACAAAAGGTCCTTACTTGGAATTCTATAGGTAAAAGTACTTGCTTCCCGTACACTAGCTCATAAGGGGTATGTCTAGTGGTATTTCTCCAGGTAGTCTGATATGCTCACAAAGCCTTTGGGAGACTATCAGCCCAATATCGGTGATGTAACTAAACAGTCTTGGTCAATATGGCTTCCAGAACTTTGTTTGTGGATTCTACCTGACCATTGGCTTGCGGGTGGTATGGAGAAGATTTACGGTGTTTAATCCCATATTTCTTTGCTATCTCTTTCATCATCTTGGAAGTAAATTGAGTGCCTTGGTTGGTAACAATTTCACGAGGGACACCGAAGTGGGTAAATATTTCTTCATAAATAAATTCGACAACAGAATTCTCTGTAGCCCTGAATAGGGATTTTGCCTCTACCCATTTGGTGACATAGTCTGTACAAACCAAAATATAGTTCTTCCTATAGGACATGGGTGAAATTGGTCCTTCAAAGTCGAGGGCCCATTTTTCAAAGGGTTCTATCATAACTTGGGCACACAAAGGCATTTTTTCAGCTGACGTAGGTCTTTCTATCCTTTGGCAACTATCACAACTTCTCACATATTTGGCAACATCTTTGAAAATGATAGGCCAATAGTAACCTGAATGTAACACCTTATATGTTGTGAATTTGTCAGAGAAATGGCCACCACATGGTCCATCATGAAAACTTCGTAGTATATCAATTACCTCGTCCTCTCGGACACATCTATAAATAATCAAATCATGACCTGTGCAAAAAATATCATGACCAACCCAAGAGTAGTTAGCACTTTGTGTAATAATTTTCCACTTTTCATGAGGTGACAAATGAGACAGTAACTTCCTAGTGGCTAGATAGTTTTCCATTGTTAAGAACCAAATATCAATATAGCATAGAAAAACCTCAGAAAAAGTACTCAACGCCTTGAACAAGAGATAATTTCAGATAATAAGCCTCTTCGAGGGGGAAACCTTCTTTTACCCCACTTAAATGTTCAAGTACAAGATGATTCAAAATGAAAATGTCTCCTTGGTATATATAGGAGACTATGAGGTATAATTACAACTAATGGCCTAAAGCCGACATAAATAAAATATCATTACTAATATAATATGCCCCAATTAAGGGGTAATGAGACAATATTAGGGCTTAACATACCCCTCCCCTTGAGACAAGTGTTGTCTGCAATGCTTGAGTAACTCTGGATGCTTCTGTATAAAAGGCTCATCTTCCCAAGTGGAATCTTCAGCCGGTAGTTTCCTCCATTTAATGAGATACTCTGAAATGGATCCATTCCTCAGCTGGTGAATTCTTGTGTCAGTGATGGATTCAGGCTCCAATGTGATTTTTACTTCCTCATCAAGTTTCGACAATATAGTTTGAACTGGGATCTTGTCGCCTATAACCTTCTTTAAGCATGAAACATGGAAAACTAGTTGTACTCATGAAGATGCAGGTAGCTCCAATTTGTATGCCATAGTACCAATCTTTCGAAACACCTTATAAGGGCCATAGTACTTTGGTGATAATTTATTATCCTTCTTGGCTTGCTTGAGGGGCATCTGTTTATATGGTTGTAGTCTTAAAAACACACAATCCCCTACTTCAAAACTTCTTTCACTACGATGTTGATCTGCTTGTTGTTTCATGTGATTTTGTGCCATGGTAAGGTTGTCCTTTAAGATTTGGAGAACTTCTTGTTGATTCTCGATGTGATCTTCCACTGCTTGAACCTTAGATTTTTCTTNCCATTCTGACAAGGGTAACAATTTGAACCATTGTGTTTGTTTATCAGAGACAAAGAAACGAAGGTATCCTTCTAGACATTTGTTCACTATCTCAGTTTGTCCATCAGATTGAGGATGATAGGATGAGCTATGAGCCAACTGAGTACCCAAACAAGAAAATAATTATATCCAAAAATGTCCAGTGAAGATGGGATCTCAATCATTTACAATAATCTTTGGGCTTCCATGTATCTTTTGAATTGTCTCCATGAATGTGGTGGCAACTGTACTAGCTTTGAAGGGATGAGAGAGTGCACAAAAGTGTGCATACTTGGTCAGTATATCAACAATCACCGTGATTACACTCTTTCCTTCAGACTTTGGTAACCCTCTGATGAAATCCATGGAAACCTCCTCCCAACGCTGACTTGGGATGGATAATGGTTGTAAAAGATCTGGGATCTTAATTATTTCCACCTTATTTTGTTGGAAAACCAAACATTCTGCCACAAAAATTTGAACATCAGTTTCAAGGCCATCCCAAAAAAATCCTTCTTGACTCTATGGTAGGTTTTCAAAAATCCTGAGTGCCCTCCTACTAGAGAGGTGTGTAATTCCAATACTACCTTTTGTTTGAGTTGGGAGTTCTTACATAAATATAAGC
>JASDQU010400662.1:0-10821 GCA_032191745.1 Picea mariana | reverse complement strand
GTTCGGACCTGTCATAGTATGGCCTTTTATTATTGATGATCTCATCCAATGTTTTGGTGCTATTATACTGCATGTCCTTCTTTTGAATATCTTTTCTTAGAATGCCTATTTTTGTTTCCAACCTTTCAATCATCTTATCCATTTCCTCTATATGAATTCTAAGTATTTCTTCAATCCTTCTATCTTCTTATACCTGGACTTTCATCTTCAAGATTATCTACTTGACTTCCTATGAGTTGAAATTTTGGGATCCTTCTTTTATCTTTAGTTATTCCTTGAGTGACATGTTTTTCTTTATTTCCTTCCTTAGTTCTTCTAAGTAACTAATTAATTATTCTCTAATATTGACTTCATCTTCTTCTTCAGAACTATCATAGGTTCTTTTCTAATTCTCCCTAGACATAAATAGTACTTTTTTCTGAATCACTTCCACTTTCATCATCTTCATCGGATGAGGAACTGTCTTTTCTTGAGTAGATATTTTTCTTGAAGGCGTTCGTATTATCTATTTTCTTGTTTCCCTTTTGATATTTCTTTTCTTTCTTGGGAAATTATTCTTCATCACTTTCTGACTTCTTAGCATAAGGACATTTATTAGAAAAATGACCAATTCTACCAAAATTGAAACATTTCAAAAGAAAGATACATTTGTACTTATTGGTTCCTCTCTTCATATTCCTTACGAAGTTAGTTATTTATTCATTCTTGTTTGAAACATTGCTACAACTACAAATTGGATTTGACTCGTGATTTTTCTTCTTCTTTGTCTTTTTAGATGCCTTGAAAACCACTTCTTTCTTGGATGGTTTTTCATGATTTGTTCTCATTTCATAAGATGTAAATATTCCATGTAGCTCATCCATGCTTATCGTACTCATATMTTCTMTTTATTATAGTGTTGAAATATTAGGGTCAAATCTCATTGGAAGAGATATCAGTACCTTTTGAACAATCATATATTCATTAACTTATTCTCCCAATCCTTTAATTGCATTCATTGTTTCATCAACTCATAAAAAGTAAGATGCAATATATTCTTCTTCCTTGCTTTTCAAGTTTTCAAATTGACCCATGTAAGTATGAAGCTTGGCTTCCTTGACATTCACATCTCCTTCATAAACATTCTGAAGTTTGTCCCAAATATTATTTGAAAAATCACAATGCATAATCTTGACATATATTGTATCAACCAGACCATTCAGGATAACATTTTTAGAACTCAAATTATTTTGACTGAGTTTATTTCCATCATAATATGTTTAAGGAGTGGTAGGCACTTTTTATATTTCTACTACCAATTGCCAAACATCAAATATGTGTGCTTGTACATATGTTTTCATCCTTCTACTCCAGAAAGCATAGTTTTTTCCATCAAACTTTGGTATTCCATTCTTATACAATTGTTTCTCTCCATGATCTACTTTCCAATGGTTAAATTGTTTCATGAAGGAACTTTATCTTATACCAATTGTTGGAATACTAAGAAGGGGAATGAATAAGTATGAGAACTTTTATCAATTTTAACCACAATATACAAAATTTAACATTATCATCAGTGTATCATAAATGTATCATCAATATATCATGAGCATATAAATATAATCATCATCAAATCAAGTACACAGTACACCAGAATTTATGTGGAAACCCAAATGGGAGAAAACCATGGAATGTTTTCTTATATATCAAATAATGCATCCATTAGAAGAACCAATTTCCCAATTCTCTAGCTGCAACTAGAAGGAGGCTATGACCCCCTATTTACAGGCTCCATCTTGAAGGAAGCTACAACTCCCTGAATTCTCTGGATCCAACTAGAAGGATCCTAGAACCCCCCTATTCCCAGGCTCCAACCTAAAGGGATATTCAACTCATTGTGTTCTCTGAAACCAACCAGAAGGAGGCTACAACCCCCTTTCCTTGCCCCATCCCGCCACCCTGAAATATAAGTGTATACGAATTGTCACTACCACAATCACTACCATTGTCACTATCACTATCACTGCCACTATCACCCCCACTATCACATCAACCTATGACCTGCCAACCTATAAATGTATCCAACCTGTCACTGTATCCAACCTGTCAAATCAACCTGTCACCGTATCCAACCAGTCACTGATCAACCTATCCAACCTGTCACTGTCACTAATACTCAACCAGATCCTCTCACATGGACCATATACCAATGACATGTCTAAACTAGATGTCCAACATCACCAACACATTCCTCTACCAAGCATGTACCAATATCATGAACATACCATCACAAGATATGTGTCTCCACCATGTACTAAATCATGTGGCAACCAAGCATCAACATATCATTGTATTATAAACAATGAAAATGGATATTACAACCAAAGCCCTAGATCCACCTAGATCTAGAACAAAACAAGACAGGACATGATTCTTTCCCTAAGATCTGATCGTTGAGTTTACTATCAAACGAAAGATAAGTGAAATACCGTTTAAATATCACTTCCTCTTGTCATTGTTGTCCTAGCTCCACTCCAATGCTCCCATGATATTAGATCTACAAGAGAACACAAGCCATCCAAAGTGAAAGTAAAATAGCATACTCAAAGAGAATCTATGTATGTCATCAAGAAATAATACATTATAACGAGATGAGTTTTATGGGAAAGAAACATATCATTGTATTATAAATAATGATATTGAACATTATAACCAAAGAATTGATGTTTCAAGGTCCCTTTCCGATGACCCTTTGCTCCAACACACACTTGTTCCAAACTTGAATGAATAAGATCCACAATGACTTGATAAACTGAAATGAAGCTCTCGGGAATGATCCAACGCAAAGTTATCCACACAATATTTAGCCTATTCAATAATAATCTTTCTTGAATCAACCTTAACCTTTTCCATGAGAAATATCTCTTTATATAGGCGAAAGAGAGATGGTTAAAGAGATTAGTATTATCCCACCAAATTAGAGAAGCGAGTAGGATCCCAACTATGCAGATGCCACCTCATATTCTATAAGATCCCCTTCTAGAGATTTTGTGAAGTTTGACCTTTTCTTAGCCATTTGGAAACATCATACCCGAGTGATAGAGAAGCCTACAGAGACATCGCAAACCAGTTTTAGGGCAGCCTACAATGACCACGCATCATTGCACCTTGCTTATGATGAAGCCTGTGATGACCCTCCTTAATAAGGTTTTTTTGGAAGAGAACTCCAATCACCTTTCTCATTTAGATGACCAAAATAACGTGTAACAAAATTCCCCCCAAAGTATGAGGATGGAACTCATGATAGCCAAAATACTTTGTAAAATGTGTGTGTGTGTCAAAAACAAGGAGCGCATCAGTCGGGAACCTGCAAACAGTCAAGCATCAACATAATAATATACCATTTTACGAGGTAGGCATTCCCATACTCAGATTACAAAATGTCACGGCCACTAAATATACACTGTGGATCCATGTCATCGTGAATCAACATAGCCACCCAAAATACATTGTGGATCTATGCAATAAAGATTTCAAATTCGGACATAGCCATAAGACATACAAAGTGGATCTATGTGTTAATAGAAATCATGAATACTCCATTGTAGCCTAGACTAGAGTGGTATGATCCATGGTATTCATCCCCATCATCCTTAAGTACGAACCTAACCATGCAATTATAGATGTTGAAGCCGAACATGGTAGGAACCACTTGATTACCGGTCAATGATGAGAACCGTTAACAAGTGCGAGAGAAATCACCATTGATGTCAATGACTCCCAAGGTACCCTAGTACAATCCAATGAATGTAAATAAAGTAGTTGAGGTTGAACACTCGATGGAATATTCCAATTAGGGGTCAATGATGTGAACCCACTGTCGAAAGCGAAGAAACATGCCATTGAGGCATGCAGGCTCTAAGGAACTGAATGATTTCTAAGTCTCGTTCCTGGATAATGAGCGAAAGTTGACAGGAAAAGACTCATCACATAAGGGCTTTGATGTATCCCCCATCAATGACATGAAATGAGTAACAGATTTGAGGTAGATTAGCATGTGAAATGATTTGGAACTGACACGGGGAAGG
This sequence comes from Picea mariana, assembly GCA_032191745.1. NCBI lineage: Eukaryota > Viridiplantae > Streptophyta > Pinopsida > Pinales > Pinaceae > Picea > Picea mariana. Next base: position 6,754 of record JASDQU010400662.1, on the reverse strand, counting down.
CCGACATGGTATAATATTTATAACTGTAGATGGTCGACTCAATAGGAGGCTTATTAAGACTAGACTTCTCTTGAACATATGAACGACACGACAATGGTCTTGGCAGCATTGACTCAAAGAGGACCCAACATATGGACATGTGGATGGTCAAACGAGAGACGAATGGATTTTCCAACCCGGATACAATGATGAAGGGGGGTGTCATGTTCAATAGAAACTATTACTACCACTAACACGGATACATAGACACATTTATTTCCCAAATTTTCCCCCACCATTTCTGGAGAGTACCTCTTTATTTTTACACAAGCTTGAGGAGGATAACATATGCTTGTTGATGTAAGATCATCCTTCGGATGATTCCCTCAGAGTATGTTTAACGAAACCTAAGAAGGAGTGTTTCAGTCCCATATGGGTCTTTTGATGTTTGTTTAACAAGTCCAAAGAGAGAAAACTCGGGGGTTTTTCATGTTTAGAGAGTTTGAAAAATGCTTAAAAAGGACTCCACAAGTTCCTTTTTTGTAATTTAATTTGATGAGACCGAAAAAGTGATAATCTACCACCTATCAAATGTTTTCTTCAAATACTTTTATGAGCATGAAAAGAACAAGGTCGCTTGACAATCTTTTCATTTTTATGGAGCGTGAAAAGAGTTGAAAGGATAATCCATGGGTTTTGTTTTTCGTGTTACCTTGACGAGTATGAAAATATGAAAAAGGTATACTCGGTTACCTTCTCATTGATTTATGAGCATGAGGAGGAACAAATACTACGCTTGGAGTTTTTCCTGAAAAACTCTAAAAGGATCTGTACATACGACAAATGTACAAAAAAAAACCAAAAACATGTATCCTTGTTCAACTCCACTCCTAGATCCCTTAGCTATGAAAAACAAAACACTTGTGACACCATTAGAAGTCTAGGGTTTAGGTGAAATACATTAAAATAATATAAAAAATGAAATGGAAAAGTGAAAAGTAAATAAATATGAGTAAAAATTTGTTTTTACCATTTCATTGTTACTCCACCCAAACATTTTTCCAAAACCCCCCTTTTTACCTCAAACTACCACTTCTGATTTCGGGAGGTATGGTGGACCATTTGATATAAGGACTCCACAAGACAGGTAATCTTCACCTTCTTCAACTTTTCATGGATTCATTTTCAGTTTTCATTGGTTAGAAATGGCATTTTAGGTTGCATTTTGTAGGGTACTTGCACCCGTAGGTCGTTACAGGTGCCTTGTATCATGCCCTACGATGACCTAGGGTCATAACAGGTGACCTTTAAGTTACAATGTGATGACTCCGCACTGTACGAGCTAGCTAGCCTGCGAAGTGCACAAAGTAAAAATGTTTTTAAGATGCTTCTTCCAATAAAAGGTGTCTAGGAGAAATATTAAAATGCTAATGCCTCTTTTATGTTCCATTTCAGGTTTTATACAACAAATATGTTGGAATGGCAAGAAAGGGAACATGAGGATGGACATTGTTTCACTGAGAATTACCCGGGAACAGTAAATTCCCTCCGACAATGTGGACTGCTAAAATTATTCAAGATCCAGGGCATGAGGGTCTAGTTGAGATTGTTGGAATACTTGGTCCATATGTCAGACGTATACCAACAAGTATTCTATGTGTTGACTCACACCCTCGAGATATATATCGAGGATATATATTTTTTGATCGGGTTGTCTCGCTGAGGGGCCCAATTTACACTGACTAGTAACAGAGGAGGTGGTGAGCCTATAAGCCATTATATCAATGCACATTGCGTGCCAAGTGCTGAGAGACACAGCGGCAAGGTCTCGATATGAGATGTCCTTGACTTACCTTTACGGACAATCATATACACCATTTCACGTATGGCAAGGAGTGCAACACCTCATATATCCCTTTAGAGAGATTTCTAGTATGCAATGGAATGCATGGAGCCCTATTTTTTCAACTAGAGTGATGGGGTTCTCAGAAGCATGAAGAAACAATTGACCAAGTGTAGGAGGGGTGACTTGAAACAATTTGGATACAGATCGATTTTGGTGTCTTTCCTGGAGAGGGTTCCAAACTTGCGCCTATAGGTAGAGTGGGGCATATCGTCCCCACAATATCCAAGAATGAAGAGTGTGACCTTATGGCTCAGGATGTGACTAGGCCTATCGTTAGGTATAATGATGTTTTCTTTGATTGGTTGAGGCCCCAGATGCTTATGGTAGATGACTACACATATGATGGCTTGGATTTCTGAGGTGACCTAGACTTGGTTCTTCCTGAAGGTTCTCAGTGGGGTAACTTAGGTAAGAAGTACATTTTGTTTTTATAATGTTTTTGTAATTTTTTTTAAATATGAGATGTTTTTTATGTATTTAATCCAATGACTAATCAAAAAATCTCTTTGATGTTGCAAACATGGGACCTCATTGACCTCCAAGTTCATCTCCCATTCAAAGGTAAGGGGAGAGAGTCGAGGTAGAAGGATTAGTCACAACTGACTAAGAGGCTATAGAGCTGAACTTGGAGGGGATGACAATGGATGTCCCAAATGCCTCCATTGATAAGATCCAGAGGCACTATCAGTGTCATACAGTAGGTGCATCTACATCCATCGTTCGATTGCTCTGCAGAGTTGCACGGGAATTCGCGTGTTACCGCGAGCAACATCCTTGATGCTATACTCGTATATGAAGCCCTGTGCTTCAGATTTTTGACATTTTGGTCTTCAGACAAAGACACATTTTGTAAAAACTTTTATCGTTATATATATATATATATATATATATGAGTCTTCTACTGACTTACTTGTTTGTATATACAAAGTGTGATTGTATTTTATAAATTTCTCAAATTTCTGTCTAACACATAATTAGCCAATGCATATGTTAATGTATTTAGACATCTAGGAATGTGTTGATATTCAATGTAATCAAAATAACGTTCCAAGAGGCGAATTCGTAAATATACCCTTAATAACGTAGGAATTCGGATGGAATAGATGTTACTCAACTGTAAGACTACTAACTTTGAATTGAGGCATACAATAAGACGACGGATTCCAAGAGACACGCGTCGGTCAATAATTCGATGACTCCACTGTATTTCGCGATATTCTTAGTTGCACAACCAAGGAAAACACCATGAATATTAATCAACTCATCTATAGGTCGTAGATTTCCCAAGCAGTAGATGCTAAGTTATGAGTACTTCGACTAATGCCATCAGTGAAGCCAATGTAGGGTAGTGAAGACACTGAAATCTGGAAACCAAGAAAAAATAAAGGTAAGCAGCTGAAGGTTGAAACCAAACAACGAAAAAGTATGCAAGAATATGATATACTAAAATTACAATCACTCATGCAAAAATAACTTAAGCATAGTACTTCTTTAAGTAAATCCCATTTCGGGGCTCACTCAAAGGGATTCCATCATAATCGACTAGTTCATAAGCTCCCTTCTCCAATACATGTTTGAAAATGTAAGGACATCGTCACATGGCCTCGAATTTACCGGCCCCTAGAAAATAACGATCATGTTCATAAAGGAGAACAAGATAACCTTAAAAAAAAACATGTGTCTTGACATGCTTGTCATATTGGGATTTAACATGTTTCTTCTGAGTTTCAATAACTAGGGTGGCATCATGATGGGTTTCGTATAACTTCATTAAATACAAAAGATGATCTTCTTCAATGGAGGTATTGGGAATAAGTTCAATGACTAGTTTCAAGGATGATATTTCACATTCAATCGACAAGATAGCTTTGATACCATAAACTAGCTGAAAAGGTGTAAATCCTGTGGCAGACTTGACAGATTTCTGATAGGCCCACCATGTGGAGAACAACAACATGTGCCAAGTTGTCTTATGAATTCCTATTATCCAACGAAGCATAGTAATGAGAACTTTGTTGATTTCTTTAACTTGGTTGTTGGCCTGTGGGTAATAGGGGGTTGAGTTTTCATGGCGAAGACCCAAATTTTCAATAAGTTCAGACATCATGAAGTTTCGAAAATGACTACCATGATCAGTAACGATAGCTTGAGGGATACCAAATTGAGTAATGATATGATTGAATATGAACAATGTTGTAGTTTTTCCGGTGTTATCAAATGTAGGCATTGCCTCATCCCATTTAGTGAAATAATCCATAGCTACAATGATGTATCCATGCCCCCCAACCGAGTGAGGGTTACATGTCATGAATTCAATGCCCCATTTGGAGAATGGAACAACAGAAACCACAGGATGTAAAGGAGCAAGATGAGATATTATCTTGGTGTTATAGGTTTGGAAAGCATGGAATTTATGAACAATAGTGATGCAATCCTTAAATAAAGAAGGCTAGAATTAACTCACTCGTAAGATCTTTTGGACAGTGGCATACCCAAACATATGACTGCCACATGCTTTAGAATGATAGTCATTCAAAGCCTTCTTGGCTTCGTCGTAAGTGAGACATCATCAAAAAATTGAGTCAATACCACGGCGATAAAGGGTATCACTAAGGATGATGTATTTTCAAGCTTGATAGCGTATACGATGACGATATGTACTAGAGAGAGAAGGCCAAAAAGTTTGAGTCTGGAGATATATAACGATATCTCTGTACCATATGTCATCAAAACTGATTAGAAAAATGGATTCATCAGGAAAGGAATCCTCTGCCACATTTCTTGTCTCAGTGGAGGGAAGGTCACATATTAGTTCGGAAAAAACCAAATACTTATTAGACATAGCGTGTTCTAAATCTAATTCAAACTCCTAGTGAATCACTATCCATTTGGAGTACTTGACCCCAAGCAATTGTTGCGTAAGGATATGCTACATAGGGTTGCAATCGGAAATAATGATGGCTTTGCTTAATAGGATATAATGACGAAAACGTTGGATAGCTTGAACAACTGCCAAGGCTAGTTTTTCCACATGGATGTATTTGGTCTCGGTAGTGGTGAGACTCCGACTCAAATATTATATCACATTTTCATCATGTGAATCATCCTCTTGGACTAAGACCATGGTGATGGTAGATTCCAAAGAAGCTAAGTAGAGGAAATAATCTTGGCTATAGTTAGAGGGAAAAATTAAGAGTGTATGAGTTAAAGCAAGTTTCAAAGCTTCAAAGGATTTGTTCACGATATCGTCCCATACAAAATCATAACCTTTATTAAGTAGCCGAGTGAATCCTTTCGTAAGTTCAACGTAATTTGGGATGAAACAACGTAAAAAAAATTCCTTCCATTGCAAACTTTGGAGTTCATGTAAAGTGGAAGAAGGAGGTAGATTAAGGATAGCCTCAACCTTCAAAGGGTCTACATGAATCCCGTGTATCAACACAATAAAACCAAGTAGTCAGTCGAACTCCACACAAAAGACACACTTGTGTGGGTTTAAGAGGATATGATAATAATGACAACGTACAAAAATGGCCCTCAAATGTGTCAGGTGGTCTTGACAACGCATGGAATGTGCCGGTAGATAATCAAGATAAGGTTGCATGATGTGTTTAATATCATGGAAAGCATAAGACATAGCGCGTTGAAAAGTTGCGCCGACGTTCTTGAGAACAAAGGGTAATTTCTGGTAAGCAAAGGTCTCCCAAGGGAAAATAAAAGCGGTCTTGTGTTGCTCTGTGGGTAAGATGTTAATTTGATTATAGCTGGAGAAACCATCCATCAAAGAGAAGATCTCACTTCTGACACAGTCATCGATGATCTGGTCAATGAAGGGGGTTGGGTAATTGTCCTTTGGACAAGCCTTATTGATGTCCCTATAATATACACAGACACAGATGGTACCTTGTTTCTTATTCACCGGAACTAGATTGGATACCCAATAAATCAAATCCATGAGACAGATAAATCCTGCTTTAAGAAGTTTTTCAACTTCAATATTGATAGCAATAGCATTACGTGGGTGCACTGGGCGAATTATTTTTTGAATGGGTTTAACGTCTGGGTATGTCTTAATCTCATGTACATTGATATCCGGATCAATACCTGGAATCTCTTCGTAACTCCAAACGAAAACATCGCAGAATTCTTGTAAAAGGGATTTGTATTCATGAACCTCGTTGGTAGGACATGACGCCCCAATATGAAGATTCTCCATGACTCTGGGTTTAATAAATATGTTGAGAGGGATGGTAGGTGAAATGTTGCTCAATTTACCTTCATATAAAATGTCATGTGATGACTTAGGAACTGAGGAAATGACCACAACGGTCGACGGAGTCGAAATCCATTGGTAACTCTCTAATGTTTTGCATTCGAGGAAGAGAATGGATCGATAATGTCCATCATCCCACGAGGTGTCTTCCATGGACATGACTGACATGATCATCTCATCATTAGGAAAGATCACATGAAATCGATCAAGAGATAAATCACAGAGAGAAGGGGGGGGGGAGTTCCTATTGGGTATGTGTTATATTCTTTGCATGGCTATGTGTGTGGGCACGTTAGATACGACAACTGCGTCTGGGCAATTTTTGTTATTTTTAGTGGATTTTTCTATTTTTAGCGGATTTGTAAATTAATCCTGGATTAAGGGATTGGGGTTTTGGTATCTATGGAATACCTAAAAGAATTGTATATATTGTATGGTGAATGGTGAAATTTGATATAATGAATATAAGAAAGGTTTTCCCGGTTGAGAGTTTCTGGTATAAAATCTCTATGTACACTATGTATGAGCCATTGATTAATTTATGTATTGCTTAAGAATCTATATGCATTGCTTTACTTCACAGGTTTAAAACTTAC
>JASDQU010400661.1:0-10836 GCA_032191745.1 Picea mariana | reverse complement strand
AATATTAACTCAAGATTTAAGGCCAAAGTTCTTCAAGAATCTCATGATTGCCCGACTGCAGGTCATGTGGGATTTTTCAAAACATAATATAATGCACAAAGATCATTTTTTTGGAAAGGGGTGAGTGCAGATATTCAGAAATATGTAGCAGAATGTGATCTATGTCAAAGGAACAAGAATGAAAATGTGTCGACCACCGGGTTACTACATCCGTTACACATTCCAAATAAAAAATGGGAAGAAATTTCAATGGATTTCATTGAAGGACTACCTATATCCAACAGAAAAAGATAAAATATTAGTAGTAGTAGACAGACTAACTAAGTATGCACACTTTATTAGAGTAAGGAAAACAGACTCAACAAAACAAATGACTGAAATATTCTGTAAAAATATTTACAAACTACATGGGTTCCCTAAGGTTATCGTCAACGATAGAGATGCCAAATTTAAAGGGAATTTTTGGAGAGAAGTTTGCAAACAGATCAGAACCTCTCTCAATATGGGCTCAGCTTACCACCCTCAAACAAATGGTCAAAAAAAGTGGTCAATAAATGTTTAGAAACCTATCTCTGTTGTTTTATCTCCGACAAATAAAATAAATGGTTTCAATGGTTGCACCTTGCTGAGTGGTGGTATACTTCCACTTATCACACATAAGCTAAAATGACACCTTTCCAAGATATTTATGGTTACAAACCTCCATCAAGGAAGGAGTTGGCCACCAGCCACATAAAAGTTGCATCAGTAAAAGACCATTTAGACGAAAGTCAGAAAATCCTCTAATCACTCAAGGAAAACTTAACAGTTGCAAGGAACTGAATGAAGCAACAAGCTGACCAAAATTGAACAAAAAGAGAGTTCGAAGTAGGAGATTGGGTATTTGTGATACTTCAACCTTACAAACAGTTATCCCTTAAACAACATGGGAAGAATAAATTGGCTCCAAAATTTTATGGACCATATCGAATAAATAGAAAAATCAGTCACGTAGCTTACTAGTTGGATTTACTAGATAAAAGTTGTATCCATAATGTCTTTCATGTATCATGTCTAAAGAAAGTCTTGGGGCAACAATAAAAGGCACAAACTATACTTCCTATGTTGGATGAGGAAGGAAGAATCATTTTAGAGCCTAAAGCCATTATCGCCACCCAAGAAAAGAGAATACGTTCTCGAGTAATCAAGGAATATATGATTAAATGGAAAAATCTACCGGAAGAAGACATTGTATGGGAGTCATACCACTTTCGCCAGTTACACCCTTCGTTACCATTTCTTTGAGGACAAAGCAAAATTTTAAGGGAAGGGCAATTTTATATATAAAATAATAATAAACAAGATAATAAATACAAAATAAATTATAAATTATAACTTAAACAATAAACTAAAAGTCATGACCAAAGGTCATAACTCTCCATAAAAGTCATAGGGGCCATTATATAATGGGCTCCCGCCATTGTAATAATCATCCATTCTAAAAACATTTTTTCATTATATATATATTTTACACTCCAGTGGATTGGTGGTTAGTTCCTCCCTACCAAAGTTGAAATATAATTCAAGAATCTCAAATAAAAAAACACTAACACAACAAATTTGATAGAGAATTTATGCTTCTTATGATATTATTACGCTACAACATGCTCGCTACTTAAGAATATGTTATCCATAACAACCAATACCTTTGTATCGTGATAAATTGAGAATTGGGATATGTGGTATGCAACGACTCAAGGCCGTAGTGCATAGAAAGCTTGCTAGCAACGACTCAAGACCGTAGTGCATAGAAAGCTTGCTAGCAACGACTCATCCTCTAAATCTTTCCTTGCTTCAGCTTACATTTTCAACCACAGGTTATCAAATGTGAGCACCTATTTGGCCTCTTATGTACAATGATTACTAAGCAAGGGTTGAAAACATAAAAATCAAGAAAAAAAATTAGAAAACATTTGCAATTTTCCAAGTAGCAAAATTTTTAAAAAATTGAGAAATAACATAAATTGAAGAAAAAAACCCTRAAATATTTTGGGRGCAGTTTTTTTTAATTTCAAATTGCCAATTAATTGGTGGTTGTGGTAACACTATTGAGTAGGATTTGTGATCATGTAAACTAAGATTAATGACATCCACTTCACATTGCTCCACTAAAATATTATGAATAAYGTGCCTCTGAAGTTGACCATAAGTGGGGAGGTGCTCAAGGGTAGCCTAAGTGAGCCTTTTTTGGGGTATAATGATGGGAACATGAAACCTCCTCCACTGCCAGTTCAATAACAAGTGGAGAATGCATAAATATAAGCGACCAATGCCAYTTCAATAMCAAGTGGAGAACATGCATTCCAGTCACCAACACACTTTTGCATAATAGCACCTCATGGCCGATTCTACTTGTGCATCACATAATAATTTACATTACGTCAAATATTAATGTGAATTGGCAATGAAATATAATAATGCGTTTTAAAATTAATACCACTATATTCCACTTAAATGGTGTGCTTTAAGTATAGTTTATCATGATGATAATTTAACCTTCCTTGCTTAGTTTTCCATTTCCCTTCAAAAAGTTGCACGTGGATGCATCTGTACATGCACATCATAATCATGTCCACTACAGAGTTATATTCTTTGTTTAACGGTGCATGATTTCCTATTGATGTATGGAATCTATATATCCCACCTACATTGCTACCTTGTAAAGGTCTAAAACTGGATTGTGTGGATGCTACTTCCTTGCTAATATTTTAAGTAAATTAAGTTGAAATTGGCAAAGTATTCAATGTAAGCATGCCAGGGAAGACATAGATAGATTTCATCATTTTTAAAAAATATTTTTTTAAGAGATGAAGGATGCTTGCAATCAAAGGATTGGGCTCCAATAGCATACTTGAGTTTGATTCAAACTAGGATAATTAATTAAAAAATTATGAATTATAACTAACAAGATTGCTTGTAATTAAAATGATTGTTTTCAAAATCTGTGCGGGATATGCTCAATCGTCACTAATTGAAGGCCTAAATAGGAGTCAGTTGTTGATTCAAACTATAAGGAGATCATTCATAATTTACAGTTGGTTACATGAGCATGCAATGTACATCTCTTTAAAATGTCACTGGTGAAAAGAAAAATATTTGGTGGTTTTGTTAGGGATGCACTTCCACACTAATCTTTAGGCTACAATGGTAATTTYGGGAAAAAATACCAAAATTTGAAAGGATTGCCACAAATTTGCATTGAATGAAGACACTGGAAAGTGATATGTGTTTGAGGTAGATAAAATTCCAACATTTTCATAGTTCAAGTTTTCCTTACTACATATGTTTTCTTTTTTCCTGATATTATGCAAAGAATGAGGTAAAGCAAATTCTCATCCACATATTTAAAAGTTACAAATTACTATATGCATAGATCATCATAAAATCTAGTTAATATGAACAAAGAACAACTAAACAACAAGAAGAAGCTACCTTCGYATTTTTTAACATGTGGCCTATGGAATACAGAGCTAAAATAATTTCCGATGGAATGGACATAGTTTTAATTGTTGATTATACAAAGAGCAATCTCAAGAGGGATCTCAACATGCACTTTACCTTACAAAATATTTTTAAATCATGCAATAAGTTTTTGGCCAAGGTTCTATAATCAAATAAGTTGGTCAAGAGTTTAATTTGGTGGCGAGTTCATAATTCACATTTCAACATGTTCTTGTAGAGCTTGGTTTTTAAGCATTGAGAGATTTAATCAAACTGCTTAACTATTTTAAATCATAAAATTGGAAAGGCCAATATCGCGATTTTAATCAAAAACTTGTATGGTGCTAAAGAAGAGATAATTGGTGAACTTCAAAATGGTCATTAAATCTCATTACATTAACATATCATCAGTTTTAGTTTATATCGATGCTTCATACGTTATGCCACTATCTTGTGATTCATATTCAATGTTGGATTATTTTGCAGGAGAGGTGATCATGGAAGATAAGATTAGTACCTCACATTGCTCCACTAAAACATTATGAATAATGCCCCTTTGAACTTGATCATAAGTGAAGAGGTGCTCATGGGCATCCTAAGTGAGTCCCTTGTAGGATAAAAGGGTGGGAACCTAAAACCTCCTCCGCTTCTAGTTCAATAACAAGTGGAGAACATGCATGAATACAAGCGATTGTTACCACTTCAATAACAAGTGGAGAACATGCATTCTGGTCACCAACACACTTTTGCACACTGATCCCTTGATCTGTAAATAGTCGTGGATATTCCACTAGAACAATTTGTCACAACAGATTTGATAAATAAAACTAAAATCTACACTATGAAAGTTAGATTCCTTTAGATTCCAAAATCTCTAGTTATTGATTTTTTGCCTATGCATGAAATAAAAAAAAAAATGAAAAAATAGACAACATTAAAATGCAATCACACACCATCCACAAAAATTAGCTCTAGGAAAGCCTTACGAGAGAAAACCCAACTAGAAGGCGAGGCTACTCTGCTCTCTTTTCTCTAGTACGAAAAAAAATGCAAGTACAAAGGAAAAGGTACTCTCTATGGAGTTTCCTAAGACCTATAGCTTGTTAGGCTGCTACAGAACATTAACCCCCTCTAATATGCTCTCCAATTTCCCAGTCCTAGTTGTTCTACTATGCTATGGAACAAAATACAATGACATAGAATGGAACCCCTTCATTGCATTAGCATATCATCATTTTTAGTTTATATCGATGTATGCATTTTCATCTTTTTTTGTGATCTAAACCTTTCATTTAATTGTGCTTCATATGCTATGTCGCTATCTTGTGATTCATATTCAATGTTGGATTATCCTGTAGGAGATGTGATCATGGAAGTTAAGATTGGTACCTCACATTGCTCCACTAAAACATTATGAATAATGCCCCTTTGAACTCGATCATAAGTGGAGAGGTGCTTAAGGGAAACCTAAGCGAGCCCCTTCCAGGATAGAAGGGTGGGAACCTGAAACCTCCTCCGCTTCCAATTCAATAACAAGTGGAGAACATGCATGAATACAAGCGACCATTACCACTTCAATAACAAGTGGAGAACATGCATTATGGTCACCAACACACTTTTTCACATTGATGCCTTGATCTATAAACAGTCATGGATATTCCACTGGAACAGTTCATCACAACAAAAATGATAACTAAAACTGAAACATACACTATGAAGGTTAAATTCCTTTAGATTCCAAAATCTTAAGTAACTGATTTTTTGCTTATGCATAAAATACAAATAAAAATACAGAAAATAAATAACAACAAAATGCAATCACACACCATCCACAAAATAACATACATATTTTCTCTGGGAAAGCCTTACGAGAGAAAACCCATCTAGAAGGTGAGGTTTCTCTGCCGTCTCTTCTTTGGTATGGAAATAATGCAAGTATAAAGGAGAAGGCACTCTCTATGGAGTTTCCCAAGACCTGTGGCCTGTTAGGTTGCTACAGAACAATAACCCCCTCTAATATGCTCTCTAATTTCCCACTCCCAATTGTTTTGCTATGTTATGGAACAAAATACAATGACATAGAATGGAACTCCTTCAACCCTTAGCGACCTAGTATTTAACATATCTTGATAGTCATATAGGGTTAAGGTTTTGACTTCCTTAACCCTTAACTATGATAAGATTTTGGACCTTCTAGAATCTTCTTGAAAGTACTCATGCGGTTAGCGCCATACGCATGAGTAACGAGGGATAACGTGGCATCCTTTCATACCATGGTGGTCAACACGGTAGTTCAACTTGCGAGAGGCATAACTTTTGCATACAAGCTCCTATTGACACGATTTTTCACCATTGGAAATGTCTCAATATGTGTAATAGTGTCACGAGGATCCAACCAAGTTGGTAAAGTTTCGACCCAAAAAAAAGTCGTTTGATGCCTCAAAATGGCTCCAGAAGATTCGAAACCCCAATTTTCCAAAAAGGGATCTGCCATTAAAATGACCCTACGTGTTGATTCCTCCAATTTTTCCACTCTAAAAGCATACTGATAGATGAAAAATAATATAATGATCCAATCCAAATCATACCTTTTGATTTAGGGAGGCTTTTGGTCCCCAAAATATTCACTGAATGAGGTGAGGAAAATTTTCCTTTACGTTCTCCCTAGAGTACCGATTTCCTTTGCCCGGAAGTTGTCCTTTCAACCCAACCTTCCAAAGGTCGTTGATGTAGGACCATTTGAAAACAAGTTCTAGAATTTATCTCAAGGATCAAAGACATTTACGAGGGGAGTTGTTTCCCTAATTTCTTTTATTATATTTGTAATAATTGTGAAATGTCTCTAGAAGACATTTTCGTTGAGTTTGTTTGATTATATATCGAGTTGTTTGTCATAGGTGTTAAGTATGTTTCTAAATATTAGGAACATATGTCTAGTTTAGGAATTTGTTAAGATAACTTGGGATTTATTGTTTGTGAGCTATCCAAGGGCTCACGATATATTGAATTCCTTGTAAGAGGCAAAGGTTAGCGAGTGTGTGAGATTGAATGTGTAAAAGTGTGGATCACACAGGTCCAAGAGACTAAGAAGGAAAGAGCTTTCCTGTGTAAATTTAATCCTTCATTGATAGAAAGAAAAACAAAGCATGTGGTGTTGTCGTGCTGCGTGTTTGCATTTTGTCGCGTTGCGTGTTTGAATTGTTAAACTCTATGTATAAGCTATCTTGGCATATTGACGCATTTATGTGATGGCATCAAGATCGTGCATAGTTAATTTCAGCAAGTTCTATTTTTTTTTTTAAAAGAATATTTCATGAGTATTTGTCTTCACAGGAACAGACAGTCACGATTTGGCATAGTGGAACAACCTGTAAAGATCTACGACAAGTTAGTATTGTAGCAGGATTCTGTGTGCAGAGTAACCTGTGACACACCCGCATTGTTTGTTGAATTTGATGTAGAATTGTTTGTGACATATTTCGTCAACATTGTTTGTTGATGCTTCCACGCAGAGGTATATCCACGTAGTGGTAATTTTGCACAGAGTTATCTATGATAGAGTGTGAATCAACGCTATAGGTAAAAGGAAAAATTTGAATGCATGTTCATGATGATCTGAGGCCAAACAAACCTCCCAAATATTGACTACGATAGAGTGTTAAAAAATATGTGATTGTGGGTTGAAGTTGATGGTATTTTCCATCATTTTTGGTATCAGAGCAACATTGTATCTAAGGAAGCATGCCACCCAAGCGACGAGGCAAAGCTAGGAATGTGGTCATTGATGAGTTATGCTAGGAGATGAGGCACATCTAGGAAAGGATGGAGGCCATGGAGACAACGCAGAGGAGAGAACCTGACATAACAGATGTCAGTGAGAGTGAAGATACATGCTCTGACAAGGAAACAAAAGGAGCTCTAGGAGGAAAAACAACAGAGGAACAACCAGTAAGAATGGCGTTGGCCCTTGGTTCTGGAAGTAAGTGAAGATTAAGGAAGAAAAGACGAAATATGAACTGCGCGGATGACTCAATGATTGATACTGGGTCAAAGTGAGCAAAAGAGACGAAAAGCCAGAGCGAAGTAAGAGAAAGAAAGTTGTTGGAGGAGGAGATTGAGGAAGACAAATCAACAAGGATGACAGATCATGGACAACTCAGTAAGCGAAAAAGGCCACCAGTAGATGCTTTGGAGCACCTCGCAAGAAGGAAGGAAAGACAGGCTGGCGAAGCCCTGAAAACACAGGTCAAGTTGACCTAGGGTTTTGGTATCTAGGGTTTTAGACACCTAGGCTTCATCCTAAGGCTATCGATGAGCTATTGTAATGCATAAATAAAGGTCAAGAGGACCTGAGATGGGGTTGTTGTTGTCGTCCTTGGTTCGATTATGTGATGATGAGTGATTGTTGTTATTACAGAGAGAGGAGGATTGTGTGGAGAGAGAAGTTTGTGTTGTAAGATCTCCAGCTGGGTGCGAAGATCAACCCTGCAGCTGGGTGYGCAGGGAGGGGAGGAAGAGAGAAGAGAGAAAGAGAGAAGATCTGCTAGCTAATAACGYAGATAGGACTGTATTATTTCACCTAATATATTATAAAGCATAGTTCTGTGGACGTAGCCCTAGGGAGAGGGTGAACCACGTAYATCTTGTTGTCGTGTGTGATTGATGTTGTGTTCTTTTGCTCTATGATATACTGTTATTACATTAGTATGTTAGATCTGATCTATAACTGTGCGAAGTAGGTTTATGTTTGGGAAGAATAATATGATCTCCTTGTGTGATCGCCTTGATTCCACTTGCATTTCCTCTGGTTGTAGACACCTGTGTCCTGCAACCCCCTATTACTACTTCGGGTGAGACTGCATCTGCTTTGCAGGTGTTGCCGAAAGGGCCAGTATTTAGGGCTTGTTAGTGCGCTATCAGAGCTGAACCCTGGGTCTACCCCTGTGCCAACAAATGGTTCTATTGTCGGGATCAGGATCTTTTTGAGGGAATGTCAAGGTGGTTTCCATCAAAGACAAAGATTTAGAAGTGGATAGAAGAACAGGAAAAGGATTTCGTAGAATCTCAGAATAAGAACCCTAATATTAGCACAGAAGATTGGTTGGGAAGGTATGTCTTTACTGATATACATGAGATTTTCTTTGGAGTAATTCATAAGGAACTATACAAGTGGCTAGCTAGATTAGCAGATACCCAGTTGAGATCAGATCTAGATCCCCTATGGTTTGGATGTTGGCGTTGATCAAGAAGGTCAAAAGAATTGATAATGTTGTGTCAAGAGCAGTAGATCACTGGTTTGATAGTACCATTGGAGGGTATATCACATAGTTTGCTATTGACCGGGTAGAATCATATAGCCAAGCAGAGAGATATTTCTTTAAAGGACCTAGATGAATATTTTTACACTTCTTGAACTTGAAAATCAAGATGCTATTACATGAGAAGAACACCTTGAAGATACAGTAGTGGGTCAGACTGAAAAGGCTAATCTTCAAGAATTCAGATAGCGACAACGACATAGAGATTGGACACACGCACAATGGGAGGACCATCAGAGAAGTTCCTCTGGTGAACTTGTTCGAGCAGAGTCACGAACCAACACAAGAAGAAGGGTTCTACAGTGGAGAAGAAGAAGAGTTTCTGAATGAGGAACATTCAGGGCCCGCTAGGGTAGAAGAAGAGAAGACTGAAGAACTTCACCGAGAAGAGTMAGAAACTTCAAGGACTACGCAGTATATTGAAGTAAGTGCTATTACACCCCCTATTGTTTCAACAAAATTAAGTAACCAGAGTAACCTAAGTTATCAGAACACTCAGAGCACTGGTACAAGTGGTTCAACGCACACTCAGTCAGGAAACCTAGGAAGATCTATGGAGATGAGATGAGGATACCCACCTTCAGAGGAGATGGATCTGAAGATCTTGATCAACACTGGTTTTTATGTGAAGCCGTATGGAGTATTAAGAATGTCACCGACGAAGCTGTTAAACGAGCTCAGTTTAGTACTACCTTGAGAGACCACGCACTGAGCTGGTACATGAAACTTGTCCAAGGAATTGCACAGCCTAAACCGCTGAATGATATCAAGAATGTGTTGGTTGCAGAATTCAAGAAACCCAAGTCGGAGTCACAATGCATTACAAAGTTGAAAGAAATCAAGCAAAGAGTAGTTGAACCTGTTTGGGAGTTTGATCAGAGGTTTAAAACCTTAATGGGCTGACTGACTTTTCAAATCCCAGATGAGCAGAACAAGAAATGGTTCATTGTTGCCCTTTTACCACACATTAGAGTTCCTCTGATGCAACATAAGATTGCTTCGCAGGTTGAGGCACTGGAGATTGCGATGAAGCTAGAATCAACCCCTATGGGTGAATCCAGCTCAGGTATGAGTCAAATTTTAAGTCAATTAACTAACTTGTCTTTTCAGGTCGAAGATATGAATAAAGACAAAGGAAAATATAAAATAGGAGATATCTAGTGCATTAGATGCAAATCGGAAGGCCATGACAAGGAGCACTGCCCCCTATTTCACGAGTACTTGGCATCTGGAGCTTTGAGCCCTTTGAAGCAAGTTACCCTACCTTGGTGCAAGGTATGTAGAAACAAACATCGCCCCGACGAATGCTATTACATGCAAAAATATGTTTAGACACCCATAAATTTGTATTGCACGTTCTGTAAGTCAACAGGGCATGATGATAGGGATTGTAGGGCCTGTGACCTCATGCATGAAAGGTCAAGGGATATATACAAAATTCAAGGTGAAGTACAACAAGAAGGGAACACTACGCAGTATAATTCCCCTGGAAGAGGAAACTTCAACCCTCGTGGTGAATTTTGTTAATGTTTAAGCCATTATTATAGTTCTTTGCATTTCAATGGATAAGAGCATCATAAGAATAAGATCACTGAGAAATACACACTCACAAGAGACACAACATTTATCCTGGGAAACCCTCTAGGGGAAGAAAACCCAGCAAAAACTTCCTTATCATAAATAGCTTATACAATGTTCAAGAGATAACTCAAACCAATACAGATAGTCCTCCCCAAGAGATGCGCCACTCTTCTCCCTCTCTCCAACTGGTAATTGCAGCTTGCCTCATAAGAGAATGAGCAAGTGAGTTGTGTGTTAGAAGTGAGGCGCTAGCCTCCTATATATACAAGATTGGCACATGTGAAAGGGTTTCACTGGCAGGGCCGACCTCTCACTCTGGGTGGGTAAACCCACCTTTAATTAATTATGGGTCTTCAATAATAACTACTGGGGCTGACTTCTTATTTTGCCTATTACAATTGTTCGATGACCAATCCGCAAAAGGGGATTTGGTCCTTATACAATTACCGACATGATT
>JASDQU010400658.1:6156-16992 GCA_032191745.1 Picea mariana | reverse complement strand
ACACCGAATCTGCTTATTTTTAGATCCGTTTTCTCAATTTCTCATCTACATGACGCAGTTATTTTTCTTCCCATTTGGAAAAAGCCTAAAATATCATTGAAAATATTGTCTCATGTGACAGTTATCCGTGTAATTAAAAACAAATATTATTACATTAATTTAAAAAATAGATAAGCGACACGTTAATAGATTTATTGGTTTCTACTCTTAAAAAAAACTTGACATTCTTTTCTTGGTACAACCCTAGCTGTTGTTTTAGGAGCCTCTTAAGATAGTCCCACTTCAAGTTTCTTCTACGATGTATTATCAACCTAAAAGGATAACCAATAAATCAATATGTTTGTGAGTTAACATAGATAGAGTAGTGACCAATCTTCTAACTTAGATATAACTAGCACAGCTACTACATAATTGTGGCTGATAAAATGAAAAGAACCCTTAAAAAAATATATTAAATTTTATTATTGATTAACAAATAAATGGTTGAGTTTCATTTATTTGGTGTTAATATTTTAATTTCTGTTAATCACTTAGGTGGCAATCAGTTAGCTGTCAAAGTAATTTTTAAATATGATTAGGTAAATGTAAAAAAGTAAACACATAAACGGATGTCTTTATAATAGCTAGGAAGTTAATGATTGAAATCACAGCGATTTATTTTGTGTGACTACTAAGAATATTCCAGCCATATTTAATCCTGTCCATAGAAAACTTATTAAGCACTAAACCCCTATTAAATATGCCCATTGTCAATAGGTATACGCCTTTTGGCGTAAATATACAATAAAAAAATATGTAAAAAATGTCATGATATCTTCAAAACTAATAAATCAATATGTTTGTGTGTTCAAATAGATAGAGTAGTGATCAATTTTCGAACTTAGATATACATATGCAATAAAAAAAAATGTCATAATATCTTGAGAACTAATAAATTAATATGTTTCGCTGTCACAAAACATCATAATTTTCTAATTTTTTTTTCTTAATAATGATTGTTTTTCTTTTTCTTCAACCATATGAATGCCATTTTTTTTTTCTGCTAGAAAGGGTGAAAAGTCGTAAAAATCATAATATGTGTCTCCCCGTTTGCGCCCTAAGGAAAATCCATTTTGTTCAATGCTCATTCTAGTGCGATGGAAAAATTAATTTATTTGTAATACTCAAAAGTAGTGGTCATCTATATGCATTGAATGACCTCCGACCACATGGCTAGGAGAAAAAGCTCCAAAGGAATGAATGTCACCAACTTGGAAGACTCTGCGAAGAATGAAACATTGCCATGTGAAAAGATGAAAAAAATGCCTAAAAGGTCACTACATGCATAATCACAATGCGATGTTGAAGGAGAAGTCAATAAAAAATTCTAAGGTCATTTTAACATCCAAATGTAGCATAACAAGGAGCATGAGCTCTACGAGGTTGCTAGTGAAACTCTCTAACTATTCTTAGCCCCTTGGCCTTCCATAACGATGTTGCACCAAGAAGTGGAGGTAATAAAGAAACAAGCCAAGGAAGAAGAAGACATTAGCTATTGTGGGAACATTTTGTTGACAAAAACATTTCAAAACACAAGGAATCCAACAACATAAATGGGGGGCAACTCCAAACACTAGAAGGATGAAGGTTCAAAGCATCAAAACTTCTCCCAAGAGGAGCAAGATCGTCCTTGAACTCTAAATGGGTACTCAACAATCAAAGATCAAGAATGTGACTAGGAGCACAAAAGAATATAGCTTCAATCATATGAAATGGGCTATTGAAGGAGCTATAGAGACAGAGAAAGCCACAAAAAGAACATTGCATAAGATGGAATACTTGTTGCCAAAGATAGGGCACACATCTTCTTACCACCTTTGTTGTTCTCTACACTAAGATTCAGTTTTGGTTTTCTGAAATTGTGATACAATTCTTAAGAGGAAGAGATGGCAACAGTAGATGACTATTCCAAAGATCAAGAGGATGAAAGGAATAATACAAGCTTAAACCAAGTGGAACAAGCTTGTTCAATATATTGGACTTATATCTCTATGTATTGTAGAAGAAGAGTAAGAACACACAATAATCTTAGTTATGAAAGAGTGTAGTTCATGCATGTAATCCTCTTATTTAAGAAAGAGTTAGGAAGTCATTTTAAGCAAGTTTTCTTATTTAAGTTTCCCAGGTAAATCTAGGTGTTATTATTGTGTATATGATTGTTGCATTTAACATTGTTTGCAATTAAAATAAATAGTGATAGTTTATATATAGTGAAATAACACCAAAAAAATATTTTATTTTTCATCAAAATATAGTGCTCTAAAATGCATCCATACAATGGATTCAAATCCACCACCAAATTCATTGAATTCAACCCACACATTTGTATGGGTACATGAACTCAAATAAATATTCATAGGCTAATGTCGTTTTATTTCATTTCCAGTGTGTTTCCAAAGTTATTGCACATGGGTTTGAGGTCCCTTAGTAATTGAGGATATGCTAGAAAGACGTCGATGCTGATACTGGAGTAACATATATCTCAAGGCCTAGTTGCACTGCTTAGGGTAACCCTTGCAAAATATTGACTACAAACATACTAGGGTGACATCATCCAACACTTGGCATCTTTACTAGTGGCTGACCCTTTGTACCAAAATTCCTAGGACATCACCCCACCCCACTCCACGCATGGGACAACTCCACCCAAGTTTCAATTACACAATGCTTTGGGGAGACTTCTAGACAAACACTACAACAAAGGAATTGAGAATTAAAAGGAGCACCTATATGTAGTGTAGTGAATTATATCTGGCCACATGGCTAGGAGAAAGTGTTCCAATGAAATGAACTAGACCTTTATAGAGTTGCCAAAGAAACTCCCTAACTATTACTGTCCTCTTGGCATTCCATGAGGAAGTTAAACCAAGAAATAGGGGTAATAAAGAAACACGCCAAGGAAGAAAAGAGAGTTTCTTGTTGTTGGAAAGGGTTTTGTAACACAAGAAATCCACCAGCATAAAAAGGGGATGACTCCAAAAATTAAATATATAAGCGTCAATAGTGACATTTTGTTTTAAATGAATAGAATAAACATGACCTTTCCAAGTACAATTTTGTCTTGAATAAATGGAACAAACATGAACATTAGGAAGAAAAAAAAATACAAGATTACAATGTAAGTTTCATTGTATATCTTGAATCTATATAGTCTATCCATGCTTGCAGTGTTGCACAATGCAAGATTACAATGGAACTATATAGGCTATCCATGCTTGCAACATTGCACAATGCCTTAAAACTATGAATTCCATTACCTTAGTTCCTACAGACATTGAAATGTGGCTTCCTTGATTGTGAAATGCCTGCATTGAGATGTTTTATCTCTTACAGAAGTACCTGTTCTTAAAAATATACATTAGACTGTTAGAATTGCAAATGCAGAAAACACAATTCACATATGATAGTTAGCAATCAAACAGATAAGAAACACAGGGATTTCACGTGGTTCAACCAATCGTTGGGTTACATCCACCAAGCATAGGCATCGGTTGTCTTATTATTCAGATTATGGAGATTACAGTAGACTTTCAAGTTCTCCCTCTGTCTCTCTCTCTTGCCTCTACGGGCTTACATGAATTTCTACATTCACACAAGAAACTGATTATTAAATGAAATCCCTATCCATATTCTAACTTGGTCTATTTGGTTGTAACCAACCCAGAATAATAGGATCCAAATCCATCCTTGGATGAATTTGTTGTCACCAAATCCCAACAATATTCACCTTGAAAACAATTAACCTGATACCTGTAATGTCCCCATTTTGGGACATTATAATATTACAACATTTCAGAGTGTTATGCCTACTCGAGTAGCCAGATAGCGGTGACAGAGAGCTCGTGAGATATTAAGGGGTTTTATTGGACCCGACTTGCATCGTTCATCATCATGATCCATTCCGCACAACTTGGATTTGGTTTCGTTGCATTCCGACGATTTTCGTAATTTTGAGTTATTATGGGTCATATCTTAATTAAATTCACTAAGAAGGTCATAATGGGCATATTACATGGAGAAACCTCTTAGTATAATATCTCATCGGAATCGGGAAGAAGAGCATTACAGGATAAGATGATGAGAAGTGACTTTCAGTGGCTGGAGAATCCATAAGGATGGATAAATCACTTTCTAGAGGTAAAATGGTTAATTAATTAATTTATTAAGTGATTTAATCAAGGAATAACAAAATAAAGTAAAAGTCACTTGGACGGAAAATGTCAACAGCGAATTAGGGTTCGGGAAGCTATAAAGGAAGGCTAAGGATCTAATTCCTGATTATGCTATGTTATGATTTGATGTTGAGGTATTTGCAGAGGAGGAGGAAATCAACCCCCTTGTTGTTTTGTGGATTTCTAGAGGAAACCACCACCCTTGATCGGTTTTGGTGTTGAGAGACACACCCTAGCCTATCAGAGATACCATCTAGGTATTTCACCATGCATTATAGTGTCCAGTTTAGTGATTGTGTAGCTTAGTTAGTGAGGGAGCAAGTGATTGAGAGAGGGTTTGTGCGGCCACTTGAGACAGTTTCAGATCTGGTTGATTCCTTCCGACCCATTAGAGAGTTAGCCAGGGAACACATATTGAGCCACTTGTCGTCAGTTTCTGACATTGAAATCTTACAAAAAGAGGAAAACAGTCATTTAGGGCACAACTCTCGGGGAAGCACATTTTGGGTTCCAGGGGACATTCTGGGGCAGAT
Source organism: Picea mariana (assembly GCA_032191745.1). Classification (NCBI taxonomy): domain Eukaryota; kingdom Viridiplantae; phylum Streptophyta; class Pinopsida; order Pinales; family Pinaceae; genus Picea; species Picea mariana. The sequence goes on along the minus strand of JASDQU010400658.1, from coordinate 12,248 downwards.
ATGAGGAATCCCTTCTGACCCATTACAGAGGAGACCAGGATGATTTTTTTGAGCTATACATCATCAGATTCTATTGGTGGAATATCTAGGGTGCACTCATTGAGCCCAGGAGGTGCGCAAACCCCCAAGGGGTGACATCCAGAGCTTCAGAGGTCGGATCTTCAGTCTGACAGTCATCTAGATCAGTCTAGAGGCCAGGGCGCATCTTTTGAGATAGTTTCCAACTCATTCCGATAGGTATCTCCATCAGGGAAAGTTTTTCAGATTCTACAGCAGTTACCGCGAGCTGCCAGATTACTTTTTGTCGATCTATCCGTGCATGCACAGACCAACACCTGTTCTTCTGGTCATGAGTATTTCTTATCTATTATTTTGTATTCCAGTGATGATCCATGAGATCTAACTGACGATTATCATATCTTCTTTCAGTCTTTATTGTATTTCCTTCTTTTTCCATCATTATATATATATATATATATATNTTTTCGACAGTGGAATCTTTCGGAAAGAGGAAAACAGTCATTTAGGGCACAACTCTCGGGGAAGCACATTTTGGGTTCCAGGGGACATTCTGGGGAATATATGAGGAATCCCTTTTGACCCATTACAGAGGAGACCAGGATGATTTTTTTGAGCTATAGATCATTAGATTCTATCGGTGGAATCTCTAGGGAAGACTCATTGAGCCCAGGAGGTGCGCAAACCCCCAAGGGTTGACATCCAGAGCTTCAGAGGTCGGATCTTCAGTCTGACAATCATCTGGATCAGTATAGAGGCCAAGGCGCATCTTTTGAGACAATTTCCAACTCATTCTGACAGGTATCTCCATCAGGGTGAGTTTTTCGGATTCTACAGCAGTTACCGCGAGCTGCCAGACTACTTTTTGTCGATCTATCTGTGCATGCACAGACCAACACCTATTCTTCTGGTCACGGGTATTTCTTATCTATTATTTTGTATTCCAGTGACGATCCATGAGATCTAACTGACGATTATCATATTTTCTTCCAGTCTTTATTGTATTTCCTTCTTTTTCCATCATTATATATATATTGGTGAGTTGTGTTGTCCTTATTTTGCATCCATTGTTTAGTACTGCTAAACACATAATAAACTGGAGCACACATGGAAAAACAACTGAGAATCTTTACACAATTACTCAAATGCAGTCAGAAACCCCTAGAGTATCAGATTCAGTAGCCAAACCATAGTTCAATAGTAGATATCCAGATCAGCTGGATCAGGGATATTTCAGTGGTATCAGAGCTTTAGTCCAGCCAACCTGTGACTAAATTCGATGAGTTCAGCGGGTGACCCAGAGGGCCGTGAGCATGTGAGTGACGAATACGGATTTTCCTCCTCTCCCCCCCGGTTCTGAGGAAGAGGAAGAGGCACACAGGGAAGCCGAGATAATGGTAGACCATGAGACGGAGAGGATGTGGGCAGATAGATATGAGAGGCCAGAGGGTAGTGGTAAGGCACCCATGGACCCAGAGGCAGCCTTCATGCAAGTACTCAACAATTTGGTATTCATTCAACAGACTGTGGTGCAGTTGGCTGATAGATTATCTATAGTGGACACCCTGAGCACACCAGCCCCACATGCAACACAGGGGAACTCAGGGGCAGGCGGTAGACCCCAGACACCTACTCACACATACAAATCTTCGAGTAGGATTCTCATACCATGGTTCCCTAGTTTTCATAGGGCACTAGCAGCAGGAGCAGCACAACAGTCATCAGCACAGTGGCTACCCACTCAAGCGAAAGACATTGAAGAGTACAAAAGGGAGTATGCAGCATTGGGTCGTGACTTCCATCATGACACGACACTGGTCGAGTACTGTGGACTTAGGGGCATGAACCATCCCAGAGAACCTCAGAGAGGAGGAAAACAACAACAACAACAAGGGCATAACATAGATTTCATCCAGAAAGTTGGTAAACTCACCATACCTTCTTTTGACAGATCGTCCAAATGCACTGCCAGTGCTGGGGTACAAAATCTAGACATGTACTACAAGCTCAACCCGATGACCGAGACAGAGGCTAGTGACTCTTGCACATTTGAGGGACATTTGGATGGACAAGATGATAGTGCATGTCCTTCCTCTTCCCCGCTAGGAAATGTTGAGGATTCAACACTTCAGTATAGTGGTGACACTTGTGAGGATTCATATGTGTTGGCACTTAGAAATGATGAGATTAGGGGGTTAGATGACCTACTTATGGGTGTATACATGGCTTCTAGGAAGTCATGTATGGAGGATGATGAGCTTCCTATGATGAGAGAGCCACATTTTTCATCTTTTATGTCACCTATGCTAGCCACGACACATGAGGATATCAATGACATTCTTGATATGGTAGAGAAGCCTTGTGTGGGGATAGTACACAAGAGACATATGAATCTCCAGACCCAGGAGGAGAGGTATGGATTGGAGATAGTTGACCTTACACATACCTATTGGTATTAGGAGAGTGAGTCACCACTCTTGGAGATTCCATTGATGGACCATGTTGTGGAGATCGACAACTTGTTGGGACACTTACTTCCAGGATCGATCTACAGTGATGAGGATGCACTCCTTATTGGACGAGATGACCATAGCACGTGTCTGGACACATCTGTATGGGATCCAGGCACATATGAAATTAGTAGGGTGAGCGCATAGGAGGATACAACTGCCCATACAAGATATAGTGCAATTCATATGGGGGTAGCAGCTGGTGATGGTGTGCAGTGGCATACAGGAGGACTCAATAGCATAGTGGACAATGGGCAATTCAGTGCCTTATCTTTTGAGGAGTGTGTTGTTGGGGATTGCATTGTTGACACTAGTAGTGAGAGGCATGAGGTAACACCTCAGCAGGATTGTGAGCAGGAGTCACGACACTTGGCAAGATAGTTGAGAGTCAGTGAGGACATGATCATGGAAGCCACTAGATGCATTGATGATACACATGCATTGGTGGCAGGTTATTGTTGGAGGACCTCGATGGAACATGATAGTTCATATGGGGGACTTGTCATTGATGACCTCCATACACTCAAAGAGAGAGTAATTGTGATGAGGGCCGACTACCAGCAGTTGTTGATGTATAGGGATTACCTATTGGAGGTTGGCGAGATGTATCACAGGGCATTAAGGGAGTGGGGGATTGAGGTGGACCGACTCACTGATGATTTGGTGAGCACATAGAGATTCTTGGAAGGCACACAGACAACCCTTCAGGAATCAGAGTCCAGATCAGAGGAGCTCCTTGAGGAAATTAGACAAAGATCCACTACATCTATTTCAGTAGGGATTCAGATATATCCCTCAGCCACATTGCGAGAGGATGTTGGTGGTTTAGCAGTGGAGCACTAGTTGAGGGAGGAACATGAGGAGTACCCAATATCACTGATGAGTATGGAGAGATATGATATAGAGACACAAGAGGATGTCCATAGGTCACAGGGACCACCCTTCATGAGGGGTGTTGAGACAGTTGGGCACACACATACACATGGGGATTCCAGAGCCAGGGGCAGTTATGAAGACAATTTCATTTGTGTTCTAGGATTGGTTGACCTTCATGTAGAGGATGACCCAATAGTACACCCAAGATCCATGATGTTGCAAGTGTATAAAAGAGATCACATGAGTATGCAGGGGCATATAGTGATGAGTGGTAGTTCACAGAGACATACAAAGGTGTACAGTGGGATTCAGGAGGATGCAATGGATTTCAGGGAGGAGATGTACTTAGTAGAGCATGGAGATTCCTCTCCCTTGCAGAAATATATAGATCTGGGAGATCACCTTCATCGTAGTAGCATTTCCGTGAGTGATGATGGATGGAGAATGATTGACCCTCAGTTTGTGGAGATATCTACTGTTGTACCTGATGGTTGGTGTTCAGTGATGAGTACATGTGATTATTTCCATGGGTGTCGGTGGATGAGATTTTGTTCAAGTCTTTGGGATTGACCAAAGCATGTGATACTTTCCAGTCCTACAGTTGGTTGCAGATATTTATTGTAGCCTTTCCCGATACTTTTATCATTGACAACAACGCGAGGGGAGCTGGACAGTGGCAGGGGACATGGAGATTTGGTAGGCTGAGACCACCTGACATGAGTGTCTTGATTGCATACAACATGATAGGGTTGGATCATCGGGGGCAGAAAATTGAGGCCCTAGGCGTGATGGAGAGTATTCGAGGCCATGGGACAGAGGATATATTAGAGGGTGCTACATATTCAAACTCTCATTGGGATGAGGGTGGAGGGATTTCGACAATTACCAGTAGGACACATCAACAGTTAGTGGGGATTGGAAGTGATGAACTTCCAAATTTGACATGGGATCCGAGAGTCCATTAGGTCAAAAGTTTGTTTCATCTTATGATGATCCAGAAGTGGAGGGTCCAATATGGATACTTTGAGTAGACAAACATGATCAGAGTAGAGCAACATCAACATGATGGTCCTTGTCAGAGACTAGCATGGGACCCTGAGATTACAGGGTTGGGCATTTCATTGACTAATGGAGACTAGTGGACGTTTGCAGGGGGAAGTCACTTTGATTTTCCATTGAGTTTCAGTATTGGGGATAGCACGTCACTGGCCGGTGATTCGTTGAGGTCTTGTAGTACCTCACTATGGCAGCAACATGTTCAGTCGGTGGGGGCCATGTTGAGTTTGGTATTGTCTGGTAGGATAGACCCATTTTGAGTTGAGGCCATGTGTTATTTGCAGGAGACTCATGGTGTTTATATGTTACAAAACTATACTTCATAGGGCATTGCAATTCACATTATGATATGGGATCTAGGGATTGGAGAGCTTGGAAGTTCAACGTTTGATGGAGTTATGTTTCGAGTAGAGTGGTTGCTTGGGGATTTGACTAAGATTCTTTGACCATTGATCATTCTACTCATCAGGAGCATGTGGGTGTCATGCATGGTGAGAACTTGGAGAGACCACATATTGAGGGGAGTCTACCTTGTGTCACATAGGTGGATATGGGACCCCGGTATCATATGTAGTTGGATTCAGTTATTGCTTGAGTTCAAGCAATATTCCGGCAGGGAGGACTGTAATGTCCCCATTTTGGGACATTATAATATTACAACATTTCAGAGTGTTATGCCTACCCGAGTAGCGAGATAGGAGTGACAGAGAGTTCGAGAGATATTGAGGGGTTTTGTTGGACTTGAATTGCATCGTTCATCATCCAGATCCATTGCGCATAGCTTGGATTTGGTTCCGTTGCATTTCGATGATTTCCGTAATTTTGAGTTATTATGGTTCATATCTTAATTAAATTCACTAAGAAGGTCAAAATGGGCATATTACTTGGAGAAACCTCTTAGTATAATAGCTCATTGAAATCGGCAAGAAGAGAATTATAGGATAAGATGATGAGAAGTGACTTTCATTGGCTGGAGAAGCCATAAGGATGGATAAATCACTTTTTAGAGGTAAAATGGTTAATTAATTAATTAATTAAGTGATTTAATCAAGGAATAACAAAATAAAGTAAAAGTCACTTGGAGGGAAAAGGTCAACAACGGATTAGGGTTTGGGAAGATATAAAGGAAGGCTAAAGGACCTAATTCTTGATTATGTTATGTTATGATTTAATGTTGAGGTATTTGTAGAGGAGGAGGAAATCAACCCCCTTGTTGTTTTGTGCATTTATGGAGGAAACCACCACCCTTGATCAGTTTTGGTGTTAAGAGACACACCCTATCCTATCAAAGATACCATCGAGGTATCTCACTGTGCATTATAGTGTCCAGTTCAGTGATTGTGCATCTCAGCTAGTGAGGGTGCAAGTGATTGAGAGAGGGTTTGTGTGGCCGCTTGAGATAGTTTGAGATCTGGCTTATTCCTTTCGACCCATCAGAGAGTTTGTAATGTCCCCACTTTGGGACATCATCACAGTGCAGAGGGTTATGATGACCAGAGTAGTCAGATGGAGCTTATAGCAAGTACAGGGGTATTTGAGAGGCATTGTGGGGTCCAGCTTACATTCATGATCATATTCCATCATTATGAGCCATTCTGCACAGGTTGGCTTTGGTTTCGTTGCATTCCGACG
>JASDQU010400646.1:0-10885 GCA_032191745.1 Picea mariana | reverse complement strand
GTGGAGTAGATCACACAACAATATTAAGATCCAATTCCGAAATCGCTTCAATTAGCTATGGTAGCTTTGTATATAGTAAACGCACCAATGTCTCCCTCCGAATGAAATGATGTCATATGAAAAGATTCAAACCCGTATTAATATAAACAAGACCTAAAATCTTCAAATGTTAGGGCTAGAAATGACAAATGACAAAGGGTCGGCACTGGTATATACAATTCTTTTTATTTCAAAACTACGAATTACAGCATGATTATATTTAAATCATGATAGGTTTTTCTTAAAGTCAATCACTACCTAGCTTGGTGGTACAATACAAAATTTGAAAACATGAGTTTTGTGCTTAAAAAAAAAATTTCGTTCTTGTAAGGTCCCTGCATTTAAGCTCTTACTAAGAAACTCTCCTTCAAATGTTTCTCACCCTTACCTCAAAAATGCCTTTTGATCCCAAAATAACCATTGTAGTCTTTATGATGGAAACCATTGTTTTGGTGACCACATGTCAAGTTGCTTCTTTAAATGGGAGTTCTGAAAGACATAATGGATTATCCCCATCTTAGGAATGTCTAGTGTACATGAAACCTTCCAAAATTTTCTTACCCTTTATATATGTTGTTGGAGAAAGTTCTCCTATGGTTTTGGGTTACAATCGCAATAGAGCTTTGACGGAAAAGAGTATCCTCTATCTCACAAGAATAATCAAATAATCTAATAACTAATTAACTAATTAACTTTCAGTCAAAAAGTGGGAGACATACCCGGTTCTAAACTTTTGATGATGATGTCACACTTGAAATCTTTCGTTCCATTGTTCCTTTCTAATAGCTCCTTCAACTTCCTACACACAATGAATAAGATAACTGCAATACAGTAGTTACAAGATTACTAATTCTCATAAAAGATGATTGCAAAATAAATCCATTAGTGTCTTAGTTAATAAATTTCCCAAATGAAATAAACATAAGATAAAAACACTAGATGAGACGAGAAAGAGAGTTATTTTATTAATAGACAGTAGAATCAAGGGTAGTTACCACTTGTAACCACTATGGGAGGACTCTAGGTCCCTCCACCTAGGCCAATGATGATCAACAGTTCCTTTGACTCATATGCTCAAGCAAGTCCAAGGAAGAGGAATGAATTCTTCTTAACAAGATAAGAAGAGCAAGGATGGCTAGAAACAAGGGTTTCCAAGCCTGAAGGCGATGTTCACAGACACATGATAAGGGGCTTGCAAACTCTGGCAAGAAATGGCTAGCATCTTGATGCTTCAAGGTATGATCCTCTCTCCTCTACCCCTTGGCTCCTTTTATACTATATCCAAGTGGTTGGAGTCATTGTAAACAATTGTAGATGAGTACTAGGGGGCCAAGAAGTGGGGGAACCCATAAACCCTACCCAAAAATAAGTAATTTATTATTTTTTTGAGCCAAAAATATGTGTATGTGCCCTTCAAATGAACAACATGCATATGTACGTGTCTTGCATAACTAATAGGTCGTATGTATGTCACAAAATGATTTTTTTTATGATTTATGGGGAGTAAAAGGGGAATTGAAATCTGCAAGTAGGGAAGGGATTAAAAAGTTATAAGGCCAAGAATGCATTAATGCTTATGATCTAGAAAATGATGCTATAACAAATGCCCCACAAGGGTTTCCAAGCTTAAAGGGGATGTTGAGAGACACAGGATAAGGGGCTTGCATAGTCTGACAATAAATGGCTAACATCTTAATGCTTCAAGGTATAATCTTCTCTCCTCTACCCATGGGCTCCTTTTATACTATCTCCAAATGGTTGAGTAGTTGTAAACAATTGTAGATGGGTAATAGGGGGGCAAGAAGTGGGAGAACCCATAAACCCCGCCCAAAAATAAGTAATTTAATATTTTTTGAGCCAAAAATATGTGTATGTACCCTGCAAATGAACAACATGCATATGTATGTGTCTTGGATAACTAATAGGCTGCGTGTATGTCACAAAATGATTTTTTTTAATGATTTATGGGGAGGAAAAGGGGAATTGAAGTCTGCAAGTAGGGAAGGGATTAAAAAGTAATAAGGCCAACAATGCATTAATGCCTATGAACTAGTAAATGATGCTATAACAAATGTCCCATAATATGTGAGGTCACAAGAGCAAATAATGGTTGAAATACATTATACAATCCAAGAGGTGATGATACAGTGGACCTTGAAATACATTATACAATCCAGGAGGTGATGATACAGTGGACCCAAGTAGAAGTCTTTGAAAACCAATTCAAGAACCAGACCTACAATAAAAAAACAAGTAGGAGTATTATCTTCCCGACGTAGCCATACCCATGCTTAGAAGTGACAAAATCATGGTAGCTAAATCAAGGACACTACGGATTCATGAAATATGTATATATAAGAAGTAATCTGTAACGTACCCCATTATACTACCAAAAAAAATTCAAGGTAGTCAAAAAAAAATACCTTAGTACTACTCTACCTCCATAACAAAAGAATTTGGTTTACTTGTATATAGTTTTGACTTAATGTCGACAACTGAGCATTATATAATCTTTTGAAAAACCTTTTAACACTAAATAAATTGTCTACTCCACATCTATGTATTTCTAAGGTCCGATATGAAAACACAATTATGTTCTCCATGAGTTTGAAGAACTTCAATAGACTTGTCAAATATATAATATAATTGTGTCATCGTCATCGTTTTATTCCACTCGTTCTGTTACCAGTTCTTTCAGAGACCTACAAGCTTATACTATAATATAGACAGTAAATTAGGAGGTAACCTATATATGTATAAACATTATTAGCCTCAAGAATTATCTTTAATCCTAACCTATTTGTGGTCCAAATGTATTGCAGGCATAAATGCAAGGATTTGTTTTGTTTCCTTTTAGTCTCGATAAGAGTTAAGGTCGATTTGTTACGTATGGAAGTTCATGAACTATACGATGGTCAAAGTAATTAAACCCTCCAGGTTTAATTCCATAGCAACTAAGTGGAGCGAACTCTGAATACAAACAAGACTTGAGTTGGTTGCGTGGCAATTCATAGGACGGAAAGCTACTGTGTACAACTGTCTGGAAGTTAAGGTGTGGTGACTATTAATCAATTCAAAATCCACTACCTATTAAAATCATGTACGCTCAGTCTGGAACCTCATGGTTTTCGCCAACCATATATGTCCATGTATAAACCTTCASATGGATTTTCTACACTTTGGAAGTGACGCTTACCTTTACTTATGTGGTTTGTATAAGTGATGGGCTCGAGGTATTTTTTTTCRKGTTTGTGACTRATAACGCTAGGATTTGTTAGCCCTTCSTTTCCTAACGCAAGGGGTATTCTTCCATACTCCACTGGTTAYTCCAATCCACAGACCCACAGTCGCCTCCCATTTCTGGTTCTTACAGAAAGCAATGTTTACTTTGGTGAATGGATAGTTTCACTTCAATGGCTTCGACGATTCTCCTATTCGGGTAAGTTAATAGTTTACCTATATTCAAAATATAGGTAAAAAAAAAAAAAAATCCTATATTCAAAATAACCAAAACATGACCATTTCATGGAATAAAATTTCATTCTTGTCTCTTAAGTTTCACACTAGGACTCATAAAAATAATTTACAATGGAAATTAATAACTATTGGGATTCTTGTATAGACAATACCCTGCTCGGTTATGAGATATTTATGAACTACTTTTACTCAACTAATATTATTAGTATAGACCAAAGAAACGTTACAGGCTAGAATTCGTTTTATTATAAGATAATAATCATTCGTATTAGTGTTGCTATTTTGATCAATTTTGAAGGGTTTACTCAACCTAGATTTGGTTATATTTTTCACATCCAACCTGTTAGAGATGTGATGTTGAGAACACTGTGTCGAGTTTAAGCCAAGATATCTCGGATATAAGAGACTCAGTCCTGGTTTTTCAATCACTCTTTTTTAGTTATTCCTTAACTTGGTGTTCTTGGTTACAATTCTCATTGTAAAGCTCTTTGAAATCATATTTTTAAATGCATTTATCATTTGATCGGTGACTTTGTTAAACAATCTATTTACAGTTTAACTCTTCAATGATTTTGATTTCGTGACTTTGTTATTCATTTATTAATGATGATTCCCTATGATATTTGCAAGGGAACCCATCAGCCGATGTTGGAGGTCTTCCACGAACTTGTTTCACCAATTCCTACGGAGTTTTCAACCAACGAGGGAATATTTTTTTTCTCTCTTGATTATTTTTTATCAATTGATGCGACCTTTAACTCTTATTTCTGAGGTAATATTGACAGTTAAAAAAATATTCTCTACAAGCATACGATTTTCATAACCCCGAATCCATAGGTCGAAATAACCTTCCCTCACAGAGGTAATATGGCTTTTCATTAATACCTCCATTTAGTAAATAATCAAAATAAGTGTTGCATGGCAGCAGAGTCCCTGCCAGGTTGGGATGCAAGTAAATGTGAGGTAGTAGAGGTACGTTGGTAGAAAGTTGAAGTAGATGTGGTTTGCATGCAGAACATAGTAAAGTAAATATATAGTTGTATACATATGAACTATGTACTTTTAGACATATGAAATATGTACTTGTATAAAGTATATATTTAGATTTATACATACGAAATTTGTACTTTCATAAAGTATGGGGAAGAGATTTTATAGAGCATGCACGAAGCCCTCATTGCATACTTAATCAGTTTTTGGATCACGGGTTCTCGGGGTGGCGGGTTCAAAGTTTGGGCCTCTTATGTTTCGTGGCCTACAAATAGGACCGACAGTTCCGCGATATACAAAATGACAAGCGGAGTGGCGGACTATAGAAATTTATCAAAAATTAATAATGCCAGTTATACAATAGAATAGTAATAAGGTCTGTTACATAGGTTTGTGGAGAAAAACACCAAAAAATTAGCATTGTCGAATTATTTTACTTTAAAACTAAGGCTTTTCTTGGACAAAAAAGATATAGCATTGCCAAATTGGTTTTCTTTGCACATGTTTTGCAGAGCATGGAAGGAGCAGTCATTCCATACTTAGCGAGTTTTTGGATCGCTCGGTTTAAAAAATGGGCCTCTGTTGTTCCGTGCCCTATACAAATTGACAAGCGGGCTTGTGAACTATACAAACTTATTATAAAATAAATAATGTATGTTACATATCTCTGGAAATTACATGAACATTTAAAACATCAACGTCATTGAAGACCAAAAAATTAGCATAAAATAGGAATTTTGCACCCAACAATTGTGTCATATACATGAGACAGTAATTTATAGAAGATTATAACATTGTACGAAGATTTATACTAATTTGTATAATGCTATAAAAATTCATACATTTTGTACTGAACAATTATGCAGTTGTGGGTTGGCAGAGTTCCGGGTTCACACTTTTCATGTCTAGTGTGTTACATGATATACATTTTGCATGAAGACTTCAGTCATATACATTTTGCAGTGAACAATTCCGTGATATACATGACAAAGAGTAATTTATAAAATATTATAATGTTGTATAGAGATTTAAAGTAATTTATATAATGCTATAACATGTCTTAGTTAATGAATAGTATAAGCTATTTTTAAATTTTATTCAATATTTTTTTTTATAAGTAAGATTGTATAAAAGTCTGTCAAAATGAAGGAGTACAGAGAATTTCCATGGTTTCAAACTATAAATACTGAGCTTCCCTGAGGGAAAACCAGTTCAGCCAGGCAAACCGCTTCATAACTTAAGTGTAGATTGTCACTGATACAAAAAGAGTTCAAAATTCTGGCCCATAAGGGTGGGCTCTAGAACTGTAGAAAGTGTAGATAGACTAATTATAATAACCATTGACAAAATGCATGAAAGGTCGGCATGCACATGACAAAACAACAGAGATCACTAGTATGGGCTGAAGTGCGGCGACGCGGCCATGCAAAAGGCGCGAAATGTCATGTCCCCGGGAGGAGGCGGCTCCTCCTGGAGTGGTGTGTGGTCTAGTTGCATAGAGTTATCCATCTCTGATGGAAGGTTCTCTTCCTTCTGGACGTGCTCCGGACGTGATGGAAGCCTTTGGTCCTCGCAATCTGCGTCTGTGTGGCCCAAATTTTCCAATGGCAACACTGGTGCCGAGATTACTGTTGTTGATTGGGTTGCCTCTGGTATGGGGAGATGAACACCTTGTAACATGGAGAACAGCTGCAGGAGTTGAGAGGCTTTGACGTCCAGGCTCTGTAGGCGGAACCAGAGGTCATCCATGTCCCGATGCAGGTTCAATACTAGGCTCTACACAAGTGCAAGGCCTATTTGCCACTTGCATTCTGGGTGGCTGGACCATCCATCTAAAATTGGGTGTCGTGAAGTTGGTCCTGAAGCGACTGGGTGGCCGGAGAGTTGGGAAGGGCCAAAGGGCTTGGGTGTGAAACATATGCAGAATTGGCTAAAGGTCATGGGTTGTTGTTCAGTGAGGCCCCTGAGCCATCCATATCCTCCATTTTGTTGGCAAGGGATGCAGGAAGGGGCGAGAGAGATGCAAGAATTTGAGTGGACTGAGCCAGGGAGGAGGAAGAGGTGGTCGAAGAGGAGAAGGATAACAAGGAGGGAGCAGGCAGAGGACGTAGGACCAGGTAGGGTCGGTTTGGCTGGCAGGATGGTCAGCCTTTGGACTTCCTTCGTAGCTGGGACATCTCCGGGACAGTGGGAGAACAAAAATGTGGTAGGAACAGAGCAGAGAAGGGAAAGGCTGGGCAGGAAGCTGAGATTTGAGAAGAAAAAGCAGGAAATAATGAGCCATTTGGACCCACTGGAGCAATTGAAATAGGTCAGGCAGCTGGTGAGGTTCCATAAATGGTTGCATGTGCAGAGTAAAGGCACAGCGAGGGTGTTGGTCTGTCGAAAGGATGCAAAGGCAGAGCAGGGTGCAGTGAGAGTAATGGCACCATGCCTCAAGTGAGCTAAACTTGAAGTGATTAGGTAGTTGGGAGTGAGTGGCATGCGATCATCACATCGTCAATGCCACGGAGTATCGCTCCTTGCTTCTATGCTCGACACGTGTGCTGTACTAGAAACCCACCCTCAGGAAAGGGAATAAATGCGAAGGAGTACAAACACGTGGGCATGACTATTGTTTAGATATGATTTTCATACGGCCGTAGAAAAAATACGCAAAAATAGTAGTAACGAGCTAGTGCACTGAAATTCGAGCTTTGTTGTTTCGTGGCCTACAAATTGCACCTAGAGTTACGCAACATACAATTTGACAATTGGAGTTGTGGAATATTTGATATTTAAGGGCGTACATATGTCACAAAGAAGAGCTGCTATATACCAAATATGTAATTTGATTAAGTAGATATATAGACCATTGTGGCTATCTCGCTCGCAGGCTAAAAATTGTGCTGCCATAGATTCGTGGACAAAAGCATAAAAAGGCTACCAACACAGAATTAGTTTTCTTTAAAACAAAGGCACAGGAGATTCATTTTAGTTTGTCGGGGTGGTGGGATGAAAATTGGCCTACTGTTGTTCTGTCACCTACAAATAGCACCGATAGTTCCGCAAAATACAAATTGAGAAGCGGTTTTGCAGACTATTTGAATTTTTGGATCGCGGGTTCTCAGCGTATGGGGATGAAAATTGGTTTTATGTTGTTACATGGCCTAAAAATATCACTGAGAGTTCCATGATATACAAATTGACAAGCGGTCTTGCGGACTATTTGAAATTTTGGATCGCGGGTTCTCGAGCTAGGGGGCTGAAAATTGGCGTTTTGTTGTTCCGTGGCCTACAAAAATAAAATATGTAATTTGATGAAGTAGATATATAAAGCATGCACAGAAGCTTCATTCTGGTTTGTTGGGATTGCGGGCTGAAAATTGGGCTTCTATTGTTCTGTGGCCTACAAATACCACCAAGAGTTCTACGATATACAAATTGACATGCTAGTTTGAGGACTAGAATTTTTGAATGGCAGGTTCTTAGTCTGGTGGGCTGAAAATTGGGATTTTGTTGTTCCGTGGCCAACAAATAGTTCGTAGAGTTCTGCGATATACAAATTGACAAACAGACTTGTGAACTATTTGAAATTGAAGGCGCTCGTGTCGAACAAGTTTAACATTCCTGAATTAGTTTTATTTTTTATATATGTTGTTGGAGTAAAAAAAATAAAATAGTACTGACGTCTATTACATAGGCTGGTAAAGAAAAGTATGAAGCAAATATGATTCCCGAATTATATTTTTTTTAAAAGCGGCTTCTCAACTTAGGAATTTTTTGGATCGTGGGTTCTCGGGCTGGGGAACTGAAAAACACGCTTATGTTCTTTCATGCCCTACAAATAGGACCAACAGTTCCATGATATACAAATTGAGAATTGGACTTGCAGAGTATTTGAATTTTAAGGAGCTCGTGTCCCAAAAATTCATCATTTGCAGATTAGTTTTCTTTACATAGGTTTTACATACACTAGTGGAAAAGAGAGAAAAAAGTATAGTTCCAGTGTTTGTTACATAGGACGGTGGGTAGAAGAACAAAATAAATAGCATTCCCGAATTAATTTTCTTTAAAACAGGGGCTCCTCAACACAAGAAATTGAAATTTATGAAATTATAGGTTCCTGCAGACCATAAACTATACATAGAAAATACGTAATTTTTTAAACTAGACATTTACTTTTATAGATATGAAATATGTACTTTCATAAAGTATGGATATGAGATTTTATAGAACAACGATGGAGCCCCCATTCCATGTTCTACAAAGAGCAGGCATAGATATGCGGTGTACAAATTGAGAAGCGGGCTTGCAGAGTATTTTAATTTTAAGGGCCTTTGTGACAAACATTGTGCAGGACATGTTGCAAAGATGCAAGAAATGACAGTCTCTTTACGTTTGAGTAGAAATAAAGTAGTGAACCCAATTTTACGATNAACGTGTTACATATTGCTGAAAATTTAAAGAAACATATATATATATATATATATATATATATATATATATAAGTGAAATCTGATATCTGAAATTTGAGTAAGTGATTTATGTCATATTCCATTCTGAAAATGAAAAATCTAGAAACACATAAAAGTAGGAGGAAAACTAGCCTTCCCAAATTAGAGCATAGACGGAACCCTCATTCCATACTTAGCCAGTTTTTGGATCGTGGGTTCTCGGGCTGGGGACCTGTAAAGCGGGTTTTTGTTGTTCCATGACCTTCAAATAGCATCGAGATTTCCGTGATGTACAAATTGATAATGGGACCTGCAGACTATTTGAATTTTAAGGGGCTCGTGTCCCGAAAATTTAACAGTCGGGAATTACTTTTCTTTACATAGATTTTACACACAGTGGTGGACAAATGTACAAAAAATATAGTACCAATGTCTGTTACATAGGGTGGTGGACAGGACGACCAAATAAATAGAATTCCCGAATTATTTTTCTTTAAAACAAGGGCTTGTGGATACAAGAAATTGGAATGTATCATACTATAGGTTCCTGAAGAGCATAGATTGTACATAGCAAAAACATAATTTTTTAAAGTAGATATGTACTTTTATACATACGAAATATGTTCTTTTATATAGCATGTACGAAACCCTCATTCTATATAGTGTGACGGAGCCCAGATTACATACTTAGGTAGTTTTTTTAGCATGGGTTGTTGACCTGGCGGTCTGAAAATTGGAAAAAAAATAAAACATGTTACATATTCCTAGAAATTTAAAGAAACATATATATGTGTGAAATATGATATGTCGAATTTGAGTGAGCAATTTATCTCATACGTTATTTTGAAAAATAAAAAAAGAGAATAGAGATAAAATAAACAAAATGACTTCACATTCAGCATAGTTGAAGATAAAAAATTCAGGAAGACATAAATATATAAGGAGACAAAAGAATAGTTTTATTTGGAATATATGAAAAAAAAATAGTTTGTTACATATCGCTGGAAATGTAAATGTGTTTGTCATATAGACTAGGATTGCGGCTCTCACAGACCATAATAGAAATATGTACAAGAAATAGGAGTGTGGAAAGAAGTTATCAACTTGTTGATCAAAAGCCTTCAAATTATCAACTTGTTGATCAAAAGCTTGCTTGGTTAACGTCAGCGAGTTGAAGATTAATATGGGGTCTTGGAAATCATTTGTCTTTCTTGCTAAGTCTATTTTGGTGAGCTTTGTGAATAATGTTTCTTTCTTTGGTATTGCTTGCTCACATGATTGCACAATTAGGTGCAGGTTCTTCACTTTCTGTTTCCAGCATGCTTCTAATTGAGTGATCCTTTTTTTGGATGGGAGATCATGTTGTGTTCTTCTCATCCCTGGCATGTTGTTGACATGAAAGGAAAAAGGGATGACTGAGTGCACATAGAAAGTTTCTTCATTCTTTAAATATGTCTGCAGAAGTAGGAGCAAGTTATGTGCCCTTCTCCCTAGGGAATCCATATTCTGTGTTGTTTCCTAGGCCTTGGCAATCAGTTCTATTCTTTTGTTGATATTTTTCTCAAAATATCATCTACAGGATGTGAGGAAGTTGGAGGACCCTTTTAGATTTGTTGCAAGGGTTCACGTAGTCACAGGCAAGGCTATTTCCAAGGAACTGGTAAGCAATGGCATTAAAAACAAAGCTTCCTCTAATTCCTTAATCTGGTTCTTTAGTCTGGCATTTTCGACTTCAATGACTCCAACGGAATCATGAAGAGAATCTTCAGTTGCCCTATGAAGTTCATAGATTTTGGATGCATGCATATTGGCAAGGTCAAGTTCTGAACGATGTTTTATTTTCTTATTTTGTACATCTCTTTTTTCAATGATTAATTTTTTTGATTCGGTTTCAAAAACAACACTCTAGAATATGAAGGATTCATCTTTGTCAAAAATGTCAG
>JASDQU010400642.1:0-10702 GCA_032191745.1 Picea mariana | reverse complement strand
CTGTGGCTTCTTCTGTTTAACCTTCAACTGTTGGTAAATTCCTTTTTTTGTTGTAAAATACCTTTTCAGTGACAAGCTAACAAAATTAGCCCACGACCTTCAATAGTTGCTAAATGCTTGCCACACTTATGAAATCTAGAGTCCATCATATCTTATATTCTTCCAAAGTTTCCCTTAATCTATATATATTTCCCTGCATTTGATGATAAAGCAATCTAATTCTTAAAGTAAAAAGGTTACACTTAGCTGAAGTAGAGTGGATTTTGTTTCATCATCCTCTTAATACCAAAAATGCATGTTTTGTTACAGGAAGAAATTACATGATTGCATATTTTATTAGTACGCTCTTATAGAACTATTTATGTAGTACCTCTAAAGTTTAATGAAATGTCTACCAGACTACTCATATAGTAAATTACGTCAACTTTGGTCAAATCCTCCCTGAATATATTGAAGCATCATTTATATTGGATTTTATACCACCACAACACTTTGTTCAAATTAGAGTTCTACAAAGCGGAGAGACAATAAACTTAAAAATTGAACATTGAAGTGATCAATTTGAAAAGTGCATTAGTAATATGCTATGTTTTATTCTCTAAGCATTTTGCATGTTTTCCCTTCAGAAACTCTATAATTATAGTTGCAACTATGTCTGGATCTAGATTTTGACAGCGTTGAGGAACAATGTGTTACATGTAAAATGGATTTCAAGCCAAATCTAATTCTTTAAAATGTGCTATTATTTAATATCTTCTAAAAAATGGAAAGACTTGATCTTGAAGCTAGTTGCCATCATTTACTGAGAGTAATATTATGAGACAACAAAACATGATATTGACAAGCCTACGCTCATATCCATGGAAATCACAATCATGTTCTTGCAGTCACGTGTCAGTAAGCACCTCTTTAAATAGGTGGGTTGCAGCTACTCCACTTGCTTGATGGAAACGTAGAGATGTGAGTTTGTCAGTTTGGTCGAGCCTCAGCGTCAAGCGGGGTCCTTCTCTCTTGTAAGGCTAACAAACTATGGTGCATGGGTTGAACCTGGGAGTAGACCAGCCCCGTTTTTTCCATTCTGTCAACACCAAAAGGGGAAATAAGCAGTAGCACGAAGATATGAAAGGTAAAACCATAAACCTCTGTTCTGTCAAGGCCCAAATGGGAAATTCAAATAAGCACGAAGATGTAAATTGGGGAATGCATATATGGGCAGATGAAGATCTCATACAATTTATACCATGGGAGGGCCAAAATGCTCTCTGAAATATCCTTGTTCTTTGGAAATCGAGCAAAGGGAAGATTGTAGCTATCCAGTGCCCATACCACAAAATCGGGGCGAATTAAACCATAAATCTCGATTTTACCAAATGACAGGGCGAAGATGCTATCAGAAATTTCCATACTTCTAGAGATTTGGCTAATGGAAGCTTATCCCTCCAAATTTCAGGGGAGAAATATAATTTTTTTTTCTCTACCCCTTCTAAAAACATGGGCTAACCCTGTACACAATTTTCCCCCTAAAATAAATTATGGGCTAATGATATAAGTTTAAAAAAATCACTCTAATACAAAAAATTCGCCCCATAAAAAATTGGAGGCCCCTTAATTTCTCCCATGGGCGAAATTTCACCCCTAAAATCATCTATGCACGGGATTTCTAACAAAGAAAAATATTAAGGAACAGAAGGTTACAGGTCTTAAAATCACTAAAGTAATTTCAGAGGAAAAACTGTAACGCATTCAACATCCAAACCAATATGAAACAATAAACAACAATTGCATATAATTTCAAATTGATTTACTTGCTAGAAACACACATTAAGAAGAAGATTTAACAAATGATGATAGACAGGGGAAGAAACATAGTCACGAAATTGCAGGATTCAGAATCTTGTTGCGATTTATATTCCCTTAAACTTCAAAGCTGATAGTACAAAATTGGTTTTTTCCAAAATTTCTGAAGCCCTGTTTCAACCTCTCGAAATTATATTTATACATTTCTGTCAAAACTTTCCGTTGGTATCTAACCAACTTCCTAATCTTTCGGTTGCATAAACTAATGTCAACCATTTACAATTTATTTCAAAATTCTAAAAATAGAAATATTTACAAAGTTTTAACTTAGAATTGAAGAACTTTCTTTATCTGCTTCGACTTCTTGAACATGTTTTTCTAAAAAGTTCACCAAGGCTTTGGGAGCTTCTGGTACTTCGTTTGCTTCAAAAGAAAAGAAACTTTTTTGTATGCCTGGCAACTGTGTTGCAATTGTTTTCTCTATGGACTTAATTTTTTCCAATTTTGAACTGGAAGTTATCATCCACTTCTCTATTTCTTTGAAAATATGCAAACCCCACCTGTGAATCAGGTGACAAGGTTTGCACTCTACTCTGAACTTCCTCATAAGACTTAGCATTTCTAAAAACATCATCATAAAATGAAACTTCATGTTCATATTCTTTCAATCCACACTATGTGACATGCCGATTGATTATTTGATACGGGTCATGTTTCCTGTGTTCTATATCCACTAATTTCACTTCACTCAATGATTCGGCTTCTGACTTAGAATGACCTATGTTTAATAAAACAAATTTTCCCAAATAAACAGGAAAAGATGGCCATGCCTTTTTCTGCTGAGCTTTTAATTCTAGCCCAATACCACTATTTACCAAGTGATAAGCCACTTCTCTACGAATTAACCTATCTGGTAATTTTTTGGGTAGTGCATGTGGCGGAATAGAACAGCCATAAACTCTCACATAGGAAAAAATTTCTTCGATGAACCAGTCAGCAACTGATTTGAGGTTTTCTATTATAGTATTGGAAATGCGAGGGGGATCACATCCGAAGAAAATTTTGTGTAGAGGAATAATTACATAATGGCAAGTCTCATAAAAATTATTTTTGGCATTTTCTTCCCACAGAGCTGAATGGTACTTATGAACAGGCTCTGTACAAGAGGCATTCCAACTCCAATTCATTAATGGGAAAGGAGTCATGAAGAAAATGGCATCAATTATATAAGCTGACATATAAAAGGCCATTGTTTGTCCTTTTGACCTGGCTGTTTTGTAATTTATAACCTCTGAAGCGATGTTGTCTGATAAAATTTTATGCCAATTGAAACTGCGCCCCTCTGATACTTCCTCTAAGAAAGGTGTCCAATCTGCATTAAAATGAAAAGGATCCTTTCTCCCAAAAAGTCTACATAACATCATTCCTAAATACACCATATATTCATTTAAAGAAGCAGTGGCATAAATTCCATGTTCATTAGCCCTAAACTTGTTTTCATCTCTGGCCCATCCTCTTATCATATCAGGGTATGTTTGGCCACCTTCGACACACTCTTTTTGTTGAAATGCAGCTACAAACTCAGAATTAAAAGTGTGCCTATAATTGGGCGAGATCTTATACATTACTTGGATATGTTCGGGCCTAAATGAGCCGATAACAGCTCCTTTCTCATTCAGAATACTTCTGGTCGGAACATCCACTTTATCCAGTGCCCAGGCAACCATATCAATATATGAAACCAGTCTCGGACATGCAGCAACCTTATGAAGCCCAGTCTCAGCGATATCTCGGAGATGGTTGTCCGCACCAGTGTCTGCATATTTAAGTTCATCCTCCATTTTTTCTGCAATTGCGGCCCATGATTTAACAGAGTGTACTACCCCAGCTGCAGAAGTGTCTGAAATAATATCGCCTTCCGGTTGCTCTTCAGTTTTCTTTGAAGCCTTTTTGGGTGCCATAACTCTGTGCTCACTAGCTCTGTGTTCACTTGAATACCTGTAACAGAGTGGAATTCAGCTTTGAAATGATAATATAAACGTTTGAAAGTTTACTTCGAATATATCATAAAATCATTTGAGATTTGTACCTCTGTTATGAAATAAATGCAAAAGATATCCGCAAATATATGCATTTAATGTTTGTACCTGAGCTTTTCCGATATTTTCAAATATGATAGAAACTTACCAAATTGAATAATTGTCGCATTAAAGATCATTTATCAAATTTTAACTTTAAACATTGTTTCAAAGAGTGATTAATTAGCGTTAATCTTGATTTAAATTTGAAAATACTTTTATCGGGGTTTCGGAACTTTCGATGTCAAGGAAATAAGTCATTGAAGAACCCCGATCGCCGAAATCGCGATGTATTATTTAGTTAAAAATCTTTTATTATCTTAATCAATCCTGATTAACTTTTTCGGGATTTCCTTAATCCATAAATCAGATATCGGAAAATCGGGGATTGGGAAATCGGGAAATCCAATGTCATGAAAACTGCTGCTCACAAAACCGCGAACCCCGTTATCCCGATATGATTATGCACTCTTAATCATGATTATTAGTAATTAGATTAATTCCAAACTTCACTTAAGGATTAACTAAATCGCGAAATCAGATAATACGATGACGAGTTTCTTTGTTCTCACAAAATCGCGAATCCCGATTTTGCGATGAGATTACCTTAAAGTTTAAACCTCTTTTTAAACATGATTTAATTAAATGATGTTTTAATTGAAGATTAATGTATCAGCAAATCGGGAATCGGGAAATCGGGATTCAATATGCGTTGAATATTTGTTCATTCAAAACTCCGACCTCCGATATCCCGATGTAACTTTAAATTCTTTAAGTTTTAAATTAAAGTCCGTTTAAAAAGATTATTTGGAAAAGTGTTTGAAATCTTACGTTCATTTGATTTTTTATCATTCATTGTCCAAAATTTTACAATAAAGGCAACATGACTTCGTTGGAGATGAAAATTTTTTACTTGAGAAGATTTATATAATGTAAAGACTTCAAAGATACAAAAATTTTCATCCTTAGGATTAAAAATTCAAGATATGTTTTAACACTACCTACAGGCGCTACCTTTTCTCCTTGTAGTGCACTACCCAGATTTGCTACCCAAGGAAGATGCCAATAAAGACCAGGGATCTAGGAGGACCAAGCTAACAACTTTTGGATAAGTTGATGATTAAGAAGGATAGAGAAGCAATAGCTAGCATCATGACGACAACCACATGCTTTGAAAGACACATGGAAAATAGGGAGCTGCGCAGCAAAAGGGAATCAAATTAGTTTGAAATTCGGTTGGATTAGTCACCAACATTTTCCTATTTTATAACATAGATGGTTAGATAAGTTGTTAGATCAAATAAATGTTTAGAGTTTTTCAAGGGAAGGAGGCCAACTCGTACCTCCAGCTGTTGCCTCCCTTTTGTTATAAATAGATACATCATTTGCTTTAGTAGGTTGGGATGGTTGAGCAAGGCTCTTTTATACTGTAATATTTTGATGAAGTAACTGTGATCTAGTGATGCATTGGACTTAAGAATTTTTTACTAATAGAAATCAGCTTCTCTTTCAGCCTATTTTCTTCTGATGCTAAATTTTCATGCTTTGAATGATTCACATGATTGATTTTGGTGATGTTATGATGGATGTTTGATCATTATGTTATTATGATATTTATTTAGTTTCCTTAGTTTCTCATTTCAAGAAGATCTTGTGTTAAGAAACTTTCCTCCTTAGGCTTTTGTGGACACGATGTTTACAGCAGCCCCTACACTTCTCTCATTCAAGTCTTCCCTCTATTCATACTTACTCCCAAAATACTGATTGAAGTTAGCCAAGACCTTAATTGTTGGTGCATGCTAGCCCTGTTATCTGAGTTAGAACATTATCACTTGAGTCATTTTCCATTTGACCCTTTAAACACCCTTACATTCACTTATAACTCGATGGGTATTGGTCTTGCCTTCCATGCAATCTGAAGGTGACTCCTAGTGCTAACAAGCCCCACAGTATTTCAGAACCAAATGTCGTTTGGACTCTTTGATACCCATCTTGGTGCGCAAGCTATGGAAGGTATTGGTGAACTCTGGAACTGCTTGGCCCCTCTCTTTCCGCAGTGTGGTCCATTTCGTGTACTGGTCCTCATAGTTTCCAACAGGGTAATACTGTTCCTTTACCACATCCACAAAAAAATTCCAAGAGGGGTCGACCCCATATATTCCAAATTCCTCTATGGAAATTTTCTCCCAGTAAGTTTCCCACCAACGTTTTACATGGGGGAGAGATTTAAGGAGTGCAAAGGTGATATTTTCCCTCTGGAAAAAATTATGAACAGAGAAATAACCTTCTAACATATTTAACCATTTGTCTAGGGCATCCGCATCTATCTGACCTTCAAATACAAGAATATCAAAATTAACATGTGCATTTAAAGGAGAGGTGCTTCCAAAGTGGTTGTTTGATGAATATGTGTATGTTTCTATTAGTAGGCATTGAAGGATGTGGGAAAAATTCTCCATCATTTTGTCCCTCTATCGCATGAGAGCTTGTCCAAGCAACAGATTGATAGGATCGTCTGTTGTGTCGTTTTTATTTTATTTCACCATGGAGGGTTTCTTGGGCATGCGAGAGTGATTGTATTAAATAGATACAAGCTTGAGACCCAAATTTCTATACTCGGATCTCGTCAGGGACATGCACTGAAAAAATGATCAAGAGCAGCCTGCTCTGCTACCATTGATCCGGATTATTTTTCGGCACGAAATGAGAGTGGAGATATAATAAATAAATGTACATATATTTGTCAGATATCCAAAAATATAATAGAAATATATCGTATATAGAAACACAAAGATACAGTAATACACGATTTCTATTAATGAAATAAATGTACACAGACTATAAAAATACAGAGTGAAAGACTCGCTAGAATGGTGGCAGCTTATCTCTGAGAAGAGATATGACGGCTACTCACATTTGCAAGAAGATGATTACAATGAGGCTCTGAATGCCTTTTTACTATAAACAGGAAATTCAAAATCCCTAGACATCCAAAGACCTAACCCTAGGAGATGAAGCGCCAAAAGTCATGTGGGCCCCGTTTGGGTAAGTCAGTACATTAACTTCCTGGGGTCGTAACTTTGGCATATGATCTCTGTTTGGGGCGCACGATAGATCATTGGAAAGGTATCTTTGAGGATATTCAGTTAGGGGGCTCAATCATTCCTTTGGATATCATTGAGAATATCGATCCCAAAAAACCTTCATTTAGGCCCTCAAAATGGCCCTAAAAGTTAAAACTGCTAAAAATAGTAAATTGCCAAAATTGCCAGAAAACTATTTTGAGCGAGTTGGAAAAGGTGGGTGGCCACCAATATCCACTTGGATCACTAGAGATACTTTTTTTTTGTCTGCGCAGTGGTGATTTATGTTTGCAGTTTCTTCATATCGAGCACCCCTTTGACGTGCTATGTGATGGACATTGCCTTTTGCCTCTGCTTGAGGTCTTGGATAATTGAGATGATCCTTTCTTCTTCCTTGTCCCACTGTTGGACCTGTTGATCCTCTTCTAGATTCATCCATAGTTGTGTTGCTTTGTCGAATAGGCTGGCCACTGCGTGGACCTGTCATTCGATCTCCTATATATGTTATGTTGCCTCATGCTTCATTTGCTCCCTTACCTCCGGTGGAGTGGTAGGTGTGAGCTGCTCATGGAGATTATCGATCTCCTATTGATATTGATCGATTGGTTGTGCAATGTAATCAATCTTCTATGTTGTTGTGAGTTCGTCCCTCTGCACGGTATTTGGGATCTTTCTGTAGGTTACGACCACTTTCTGCTCCAATCCCTTCATGCGTTCCCTCTCATCTTTGGTCTCGAGCTTGGCATGCTCAAATATAAATTCCAACTCGTCTCGTTTATCCTTTACCTGCTGTAGTTCGGTTGTATCTGTGCGTGCATGACACTCTACCTCTTGTGTAACTCTGAACTGCAGTTTATATAGGGCCTTGGTTGGTATCTGTAGCAATACCAACTATGATTGTGCCAAATCCTTTAGGGGTGTCTGCCCCACAATCTCGTCCATGCACAACATGTTGGGTGTAATGTGAAACATTGCACTCGACTGTGGTATTATATGTATTGTATCCCACTCGATTGCTTCAAGTTCACCTTTTGTCTGTGATGTTTATGGCCCCATTTCTATGTTGTTGTCGGCTACCTGCGCTTCCCCAATCTGCTTGAGTTGTCGCATGTCTTCTAGCTCTTCTTCCATTTTGTCCCTTTGGCACGCAATATTCTCAAAATCTTTGGATGTATGATCCTGGACCAATTGGGCTATCATTTATGTATCATCCTCCGTGATCATGTATTCCGGAGGTGTTCTATGTGCCTTCATATTCTTGCGTGCACCCCTCGTCTGTGTAGTTGGCCGCTTAGTCAGACCTAGCTCTTGTGGATTAGGGCTTGGTGTAGTCCCCTACATTGTTTCGGCCTGTTTCTGTTGTACTCGGGGCACCTGTGTATTATTATTCTTCCCTTTCTGGGTTCCTATATTAGATGTCCCCCCTTTCGTCGGCTTGGGTTTGGTCTAGCATGTCCTTAGTTTCTTGGGCACTGTGACTTCATGGGGTTGTGTATGTTCCTTCCCTACCTCCTCAGCATGTGTATGTTCCTACCTTGCCTCCTCCTCCTCTGCCCCTATAGGTATGTCTCAGGTGAGGACTGGAATCCTCCAATCGTCTTCCCAATCCTTGATGGTCATTTCTATGTCCCCCTCCGTGATGCAATAGCACAGTTGTAGCCACTCCTTGTTGGGGTCCTTCTGCGCCTAGATCCACATCGCATGTCAAGTGGAATTGAATTTAGTTATGTCCTGATAGTATGCAATATCCTGTGGTGTTATTCTCCAAAGGTTAGTGATGGTATCCTATAGATCATGAAGATATCCTTCGAATATAGTTGTGTTCATCTTTTTGTTCCTAGTGTCTGTAGTGGCACCAAGAGATAAATATCTCTCTCCATGATTGAATTTGGGTCTGGTGGCAAAAAATACATATTTCGGTTCCTTCCATCCCATAATGGATATCAACATGATCATCCATGAATAATGAAATTATGTTCCCAGATCCTGCGCATTCTTGCAGTCATCCAGAAACAAATTCAAAAGATAAAGGGCCCAGTTGATTGTGGTGCCCTCAGCACACTATGCTGCAACTGCGACAACCCCAGTTGAGACTTCCTCCTTGTGGCATTTTTTTTCATGATGTCACTAATATGTTTGATGATCATTACTACATATGACCAAATTTGCCACATTTTTTCGTTGTTATTGCCACACATATCCGTCACACTTTCTACGAAAGAAAAGACTATTTTTCGTGGAACTTTTTTCGTCGCTATATCCACGAACCTGTTATTCATGGAAACAATGACAAAATAAGCCCTCCACGTGTCATCATCCTCAAGATAGGTTTACCTTAAAAAGCATGGCAATAGCGACGAAACTTCGTCGCAATAGGGATGAAAAAACATGCCAAAGTAAAAAACTTACCAATAGATTACGATGCAGATGCCATACGTGAGACGTAAAATTGTGGAAAGTTGTGACAAAAAAACGTGGCAATAGCGACGAAAAATTTTGGCAGAGAAAAAATTTACGATGCAGATGTTATATGTGCGACACAAAACCATGGAAAAGTGCGACGAACTTTTGTCGATATTGCCACGCTTACTAAAACCTAATAGTTACCTTGCGACGAACTTTCGTCGATATTGCCACGTTTACTAAAACCTAATCATTACGTTGCGACGAACTTTCGTCGATATTGCCACGCCTCCTGTAGGTTTAAAAAAAAAAATCTACATGAGAAGCTGGATGTTGGGATTTGTGAGATCTTTTAAAACAATGGATTCAACCATGGGAGTGGATGTGGGACATAATTAGAATTAGGGTAATAGGGCTCTATGGAATTAAGTGGATCATCTCCCACCATGATTTTATAATTATTATGAAGTGGGGTATATTGAAAGGAATTACTTATATCCTCACCATCCTTGATGTGGGTACTACCAAAAGACAATACATAATACACATGATTGTGTACAATTGATTAATAAATGGGAGGAACAATACATGCGATAGAGTAGTGATAATATGATGAATTGTGATCTTTATATCCATGGTGAAAATATAGTAGGTTGTGCCTACATTGGGATCGATATCGTCACCTAGTTTGGAGCCAATTCTAGCACAAACATGAGAGATGAAAATCAAGGACCCATATATCAAGCTTTATAATGAGCACCAAGGTTTGATTTACTATGAAAGAAAGGTTACTTTAAATATGTAATTAAGTTGATGCGGGAATCTATTCATGCTAGAAACATAGTTACTATGAATGAAAGAAATAGAAAACCTTCCATAATTTGGCCACTAAGCCAATGCATAATTCTACTAGTATATATAGTGGAAGATGAAGTCAAAGAATTTTTGAAAAGTTTTCTATAGATAATAGACAATGATAAATCCACAAAAAATTTAAGGGAGGTCCTTGGGCCAATTTTTGAGTCACCAATAGAGGCACAAGATAGGCCCTTAAACCATGTCCAGTGAACAAGGTATGGAAAATAATTTATCTTAAATGCATTGATTCAATGATATGAAGTGTGAGAAGTTATGCTCAACTTCGGGTTGGATGTTAACATCCTACTGAAGTAATCATAGGAACTCATGGGATGACCAAATTGGGTCCACTTGTTGATCTAGTGGTAGTTGGTGAACCAATCACACATTTTCCCCATTGTCAAATTGGCGAGATGGAATTTTATCTCACTTGTGTGAATATTTATGCTTACTTTGAGTTCATTGACATAGTAGATGACAAAT
>JASDQU010400641.1:0-10836 GCA_032191745.1 Picea mariana | reverse complement strand
AGGTTGTCACAAACCTGTTGCAGGTGGAGTTGAATATGTTCCACCAACCTGTTATCTCTAGGCTTGATGGGGCATTATGTAGGCACCATCATAGGTGAAGAAACAATATCTTCTTTCTCTTCTACAAGCTACTTCTATTGGATAAAAGGTGCTAAGGCTGCAGTGGTTGTAGTTGCCTTCTGTGCATCCTTTAAATAGACTGTGAAGAAGCTGAATTTTGTAGTATGAGAGATTATCTTGCATAACTGTTTTGGTGGAACATTAGTTGAAAATATCTTTGTTTTTTTGTAGAGCTGACCCCCCAAAGTAATAATGACACTATGGGGTCGAGACTCATAAACAACATGACATTTCCACATATATGGTTGGCCCAAAACAACATCACAAACATCAAGAGGGGAAGCATCACACACTACCTCATCCTTGTAGGGCTGGATGCCATAGGACATGCGACACTGTTGGCTGACACAGAGATCTTGCCCCTGGTGAAGCCACACGATGTTGTATGGCTGTGGTTGTGGTGTTGTCGACAACCCAAACCATTTGACGACCTCAACTAAGATGATGTTATTCTGGATGTCACTATCAACAATGAAATGCAACAGGGTCCCCTTCACCCAAATCTATGAATGGAAGAGGCTCTCCCCCTCTTCGGGATCTACTGGCTCTTCTGGTTGAATTGTTGTGGCTGCGACAGTAGCAGTGGGGTCTGCATTGATGATCTATCTTTTTTCATTATTTTCTGGATCAAATTTCGAATCAGGTTTTAGCTCCTTGTCTTTTATCTTTACAACCAATGACTATTTCGAGTGACATTCATCGGTGTTGTGCCAGGGGATTTTTTCGAAGTCGCACCACTCCATAGTGTCATTCTTCGTCTTTCCTTTTGTTATCACATTAAGTTGTCAAGGGCCACAGGTCGCATCCATGAGCACAAAGAAACACTTAGAGTGGTCTAATATGGACTAAAATCAAGTGAGCGGGCAAGTTCAATTTTCAGCGAAGGAGATTCCATTCAAAGTTTAGATTAGCGGCTCACGGGCTTTCGGGAGTCCAAAATTGCATGAAGTATAATGCTAGGGAAAAAGGTCTGAAGTGTCAAATTGCCCAAAATCCCGAAGCACCTGAAGTCCCGAAGTGGCCGAAGTCCCGAAGAGGATCTCAGTCATCCAATTCTGGAGGCCACGCGTCGTCAAATCCTTCACTCCAGAGGATTTGCTTGGGAAAATAAAGTTTGAAGTTTGAAAAGTCTGAAGCCCGAATCGTGAAGCAGATCTCGACCGTCGATTTGAAAAGGGAAGATCCGATCCACTGATTTGAAGAGGGAATATTTGAGTCGTTGATTGTAAATGCTCACCCAAAATCACAAGATTGACGGCTACAGTCCATTGCGGGGACACGACGTGCTCGGGCGATAATTTTCTTGAACGGTCCCACAATTGAAACCGTGGTTTGGAAAAAGTAATACATGGCAAAAGGTGGTGGATTGTGGGCTCAAAAGCGGTGTGAACCCAAACCACCTTTGAGCGGCTCCGCAATCACGTGTTTATATGGTGTCCTATCCGAGAGCAGTGTGTGGCTGCCCCCTTGGCATTAAGCCACGTTTCAATATTGATGCAGGTCGTTAATGAAAGTAAGAGAGGCGGTTGAAAACTTGTCTCACCACATAAATGGAAAACATGCAAAGAACAACCGTAAAGGCAAACTGTCAATCCGAAGCTTCCTTATGGAAAGATTTTCCTATAAAGCACATAATTGCACCTCTCACATCTAACATGAGGAGGCCTGCAAACAGGGATGATTTTAGAGGCTAAATTTCGCTCATTGGCTAGTTTTCCATGGTTTTTCCCAAAAAAAGATTCGTTATTCTAAAAACGATTCGCCCAAATTCTATAGGATAAAATTATTTTAAATTAAAAATTGCCAACATTTTATACAAACTATATAAAATCCTTAGAAATTTGAATACTTTTACAAAAATGTCGCCAAACATTTATAGTTGGCATATGAAGGATTAGTAAGATTCGCCAAGGTTTCTACATTTCAAAATAAATTTTCATTCTTAAAATCACCCATGCCTGCAAAATATGACAGAGCAGGCGCCGACTGAAAAATTTAATGCAGTGGTCCAATCACACTCGTGGTTGTTGCAGCCTTTTTAGTATATATAGGCAGTTTTGATATTTTGTTGTTGTCGATGGTTGAGTAGTGCTCCCGTATTGCAAAGTTTTGATGAAGCTTCTGGTTCTATGGTTATGTATTTGGATCTGAGACTTCTTGTTTAATGAAAGTCAACTTCTTTTTCATCATATTTTCCTCTGATACTGAAGTGTCCATGATTGAAGGATTCACAAGGATTGTTTTGACTGTATTGTAATGTATGTTTGATTGCAGTGTTGTTATTTACGTTCTTTCAATTTCCTGAAGTTTTGAATCCAAGAGGATCTTTTATTTGAAGTTTTTCCTCCTTAGGCTATTGGAAGACCTGATGTCTACTATAGACCTCTACACTCTCCTCACCAAATTCTTCCCTCTATTCACCCTTACTCCAACTTATTGACTGAAGTTAATTAAGACCTCACCTGCATGTGCATACCAGTCCATTTTTCTGAGTTAAAACGATATCATCTTGAGTATGTGCCCATTTTACCTCTTTAAAACCAACCCGTGACATAAAACGGTGATGGGTACTGGGCTTACCTCCAACGCAATTTGGAGGTGACTTCTAGTGCTAAAATTTCTGGCATCGTTGTCGGGGAAAGAATTGAAGACCTTTCCCTGGGTAGAATGACAACGAACTTTTGATTCTGAAGGTGCATCAGATATAAGAATCTTTGAAGATTGCGCTTGCACCTGGCAACTGCACTGTGACGATTCCATTGAGGCGACTCCACTGTTTCAATGCGACTGCTTCTAGCTACACTTGAAGCTCCCTGGGAGAACAAAAGGATCAGATTTGGTCTTTGATGGTGAACAAAGACCAGACACACTCATTCTGCATATCATTCACCTGGCGACTCCATGATTAAACAATCGATTGGAGACTCCACTAGTTTGAGATGGATAAAATCTTGGCTCGGAGGTTTGCTCCTTTTAATTTCTATGTTGTTACTGGTTTTCCAAATGTTGTTCCTATTGTGGATCAGTGGGTTGATTTTTTGCCCATATTTAGTGAACACAGAGATGACAACCCTGCCGAGCATCTCCGTGATTTTCATGAACTCATGCATCAGTGGAAGATACATCATGAGGATGTATTAATGAATATTTTCATGTTCTCATTAGATGGGTATGCTCGTGAGTGGTATCGATCCTTGCCACTGCTAGCATCTCCTCCCCGAGAGAGTTTCATGCAGCTTTCAATACTCAATGTCAAAAGTTGTATTCCTCTGAGTTAATTCGTCATAGCTGTTATGAGGAATATAGATATGGTGTTCAACACGTAGTTCATTCTTATTAAAGCTGTGAGGATGAGGGGTATACCTCGGAGGAGTTGATAAATATGGTAAAATCACTTTCTGCAAGAATGGAAAAATTGGAGGCAGATTGTGCTTACTTCTCTTATGAAGGAGATGCAAAGGATATTCTGGTCCTTGAAACAGATTTTTTGGCAGCCCTACTTATGATGAAGAAGTGATTTCAACTATTGACCAAGAGCAACCAACTTTTGATGAATATCCCAATGAAGCAGAGGAAGAGCCAGATGGACAATTTATCTCCTATCTAGAGCCTATCAGTGAGAAACCATCAGCTGGGACCAGTCATCCTACATCAACTGTTCGCCCACCTATGCTTACCATAGATATTCAGCCCTGTGTGAGCAGCTGTGGAGCAGATCGAGCTGTCTATTACAAATTTTCTGGAGTTTTCCACTCATTCTATGAGTCTGTCAACGAGTACTACTTGGAGTGGAATTTCCTTCATATCTTGGAGCTGCCCAACTTGATCTCAACTTCAACATTTGGAGAGAAATTGAAGGATGCAATCGTTCTTCTATCATGATTGCAATATCTTTTATCAATCACTGATAGAGTAAGTGAGTTTCCAGTTAGGAAGCCACTTGAATGGCTATGGTGGAAGTTTTCTTTCACCTAACATTTTTATAAAATTTAGTTAGCTTAGGTGTTGTACATAAATAAGCTCCTTCTGGAGAATGTGTGTTTGCTTTCTTTTTGTAAGTAGAGTAGTTGACATATTTCCCTGTTTTCTTCGACGAAAGTTTTGAGCTAGACTTCATATCCCAACAACTAAGGCATTGAAACTGTGAGTTCTTGGCATCTCACAGGGAGCATGCCATACCTTGTGGAGCCAAATGTTATTACATTAAGTTGTCAAGGGCTGCAGGTCACAACCATGAGCACAAAGCAACACTTAGAGCGGTCTAATATGGACTCAAATCAAGCGAGCGAGCAAGTTCAGTTTTCAGCGGAGGAGATTCCATTCAAAGTTCAGATTAGCGGCTCATGGGCTTTCGGGACTCCAAAATTGCACGAATTATAGCGCTAGAGAAAAATGTTTGAAGTGTCGAAGTGCTCGAAATCCTGAAGCGCCTGAAGTCCCGAAGTGGCTGAAGTCTCGAAGAGGATCTCGGTCGTCCAATTCTGGAGGCCACACGTCGTCAAATCCTTAACTACAGAGGATTTGTTGGGGAAAATAAAGTTTGAAGTTTTAAAAGTCCGAAGCCTGAATTGTAAAGCGGATCTCGACTGTCGATTCGAAAAGGGAAGATATGATCTATTGATCTGAAGAGGGAAGATTTGAGCCGCTGATCGTAAATCCTCGCCCAAGATCACAATATCGAAAACCACAGTCCATTGCGGGGACGCGATGTGCTCGGGAAATAATTTTCTTAAGCGGTCCCGCAATTGAAACCGTGGTTTGGCAAAAGTAATACGTGGAAAATGGTGGTGGATTGCGGGCTCAAAAGCGGTGTGAACCCAAACCACCTTTGAGTGGCCTCGCAATCACGCATTTATATGGCGTCCTATCCGAGAGCAGCGTGTGGCCACCCCCTTGGCATTAAGTCGTGTTTCAATATCGATGCAGGTCATTAATGAAAGTGAGAGAGGCGGGTGAAAACTTGTCTCACCACATAAATGGAAAACATGCAGAGAGCGACCGTAAAGGCAGACTGTCAATCCGAAGCTTCCTTATGGACATATTTTCTTGTAAAGCACATAACTGCGCCTGGCTCGCATCTGACATGAGGAGACCTACAGAATCTGACAGAGCAGGTGTCGACTGAAAACGTTAATGTAGTGGTCCGATCACACTCCTGGTGGTTGCAACATTTTTAGTATATATAGGCATTTTTGATATTTTTTTGTGGTCGATGGTTGAGAAGTGCTCCCGTATTGTAAAGTTTTGATGAAGCTTTTGGTTCTCTGGTTATGCATTTGGATATGAGACTTCTTGTTTAATTAAAGTTAGCTTCTTTTTCATCATATTTTCCTTTGATACTGAAGTGTCCATGATTGAAGGATTCACATGGATTGCTTTGACTGTATTGTAATGTATGTTTGATTGCAGTATTGTTATTTACATTCTTTCAGTTTTCTGAAGTTTTGAATCCAAGAGGATCTTGTATTTGAAGCTTTTCCTCCTTAGGCTGCTGGAAGACCTGATGTCTATGGTAGACCTCGACACTCTCCTCACCAAAGTCTTCCCTCTATTCACCCTTACTCCAACTTACTGATAGAAGTTAATTAAGACCTCACGCGCATGTGCATACTAGTCTAGTTTTCTGAGTTAAAACGATATCATCTTGAGTCTACGCCCATTTGACCTCTTTAAAACCAACCCATGCCATAAAAATCTGATGGGTATTGGGATTATCTCCAACGCAATCTGGAGGTGACTTCTAGTGCTAACATTTATGGCACCGTTTCTGGGGAACGAATTGAAGACCTCTCCCTGGGTAGAATGACAACAAACTTATTATTCTGAAGGTGCATCAGATATTAGAACCTTTGAATATTGCGCTCGCACTTGGCAACTCCATTGTGGTGACTCCACTGAGGCGACTCCACTATTTCAATGCAGCTGCTTCTAGCTACACCTGAAGCTCCTTGGGAGAACACAACGATCATATCTAGTCTTTGATGGTTAACAAAGACCAGAGACACTCATTCTGCATATCATTCACCTACCAAATCCATGATTAAAGAATTGATTGATGACTCTACTGGTTTGAGATGGACAAAATATTGGCTCGGAGTTTTTCTCCTTTTAATTTCTCTATTGTTCCTGGTTTTTCAAATGTTGTTCCTACTGTGGATCAGTGGGTTGATTTTTTGCCCATATTTAGAGAACATAGAGATGACAACCCTGTCGAGCATCTTCGTAAGTTTCATGAACTCATGCATCAGTGGGAGATACATCATGAGGATCTATTAATGAAGATGTTCATGTTCTCATTAGACGGGAATGCTCATGAGTAGTATCGATCCTTACCCTGTGATAACATATCCTCCCTGAGAGAGTTTCATGCAACTTTCAATACTCACTGTCAAAATTTTTATTCCTTTGAGTTAATTCATCATAGTTGTTGTGAGGAATATAGAGATGGTGTTCAGGACATAGTTCGTTCTTGCGAAAGCTGTGAGGATGAGGGGTATACCTTGGAGGAGTTGATAAATCTGGTAAAATCACTTTCTGCAAGAATGGAAAAATTGGAGGCAGATCGTGCTTGCTAATCTTATGATAGAGATGCAGAGGATATTCGGGTCCTTGAAACAAATGTTTTTGGTAGCCCTGCTTATGATGAAGAAGTGATTTCAAATACCGACCAAGAGAAACCAACTTTTGATGAATATCCCAATGAAGCAGAGGAAGAGCCAGAGGGACAGTTTATCTCCTATCCAGAGCCTATCAGTGAGAAACCATCGCCCGACACCAGTAAGCCTGCATCGACTGTTCACCCACCTATGCTTACCAGAGATATTCATCCCTATGTGAGCAGCTATGGAGCAGATCAGGTTGTCTGCTACAATTTTTCTAGATTTTTCCACTCATTCTATGAGCCTGTCAGCGAGTACTTGGAGTGGAATTTCCTTCATATCTTGGAGCCTCCCAACTCGATCTCAACTTCAGCCTTTGGAGAGAAGCTGAAGGATGCAATCATTTTTCTATCACGATTTCATTATCTGTTATCAATCACTGACAAAGTAAGCAAGTTTCCAGTTAGGAAGCCACTTGAATGGCTATGGTGGAAGTTTGCTTTCACCTAGCATTTTTGTAAAAGTTAGTTAGCTTAGGTGTTGTATATAAGTAAGCTCCTTTTGGAGCATGTGTGTTTTCTTTCTTTTTGTAAGTAGAGTAGTGTACATATTTCCCTGTTTTCTTCGGCGAAAGTTTTGAGCTAGACTCCATAGCCAAACAACTAAAGCACTGAAACTGCGAGTTCTTGGCAGCTCACAGGGAGCATGCCATCCTTTGTGGAGCCAAATGTTATCACATTAAGTTTTCAAGGGCCGCAGGTCACAACCATGAGCACAAAGCAACACTTAGATAGGTCTAATATGGACTCAAATCAAGCGAGGGAGCAAGTTTAGTTTTCAATGTAAGAGATTCCATTCAAAGTTCATATTAGCGGCTCACTGGCTTTCGGGAGTCCAAAATTGCACGAAGTAGAGCGCCAGAGAAAAAGGTCCAAAGTGTCGAAGTGCCAAAAATCTCGAAGCACCTGAAGCCCCGAAGTGGTCGAAGTCCCGAAGAGGATCTCGGTCGTCTGATTTTGGAGGCCACACATCGTCAAATTCTTAACTCCAGAGGATTTGCTTGGGGCAAATAAAGTTTGAAGTTTGAAAAGTCTGAAGCCCGAATCGCGAAGCAGATCTTTGTCGTCAATTCGAAAAGGGAAGATTTGATCCATTGATATGAAGAGGGAAGATTTGAGCCGCTGATCATAAATCCTTGCCCAAGATCACAAGATCGACGACCACAGTCCATTGCGGGGACGCGACGTGATCGGGTGATAATTTTCTTGAGCGGCTCCGCAATTGAAACTGTGATTTGGAAAAAGCAATACATGCCAAAAGGTGGTGGATTGCGAGCTCAAAAGTGGTGTAAACCCAAACCACCTTTGTGCGGCCCCACAATCATGCATTTATATGGCGTCCTATCTAAGAGAAGTGTGTGGCCACCCCCTTGGCATTAAGCCATGTTTCAATCCATATGCAGGTCGTTAATGAAAGTGAGAGAGGTGGTTGAAAACTCGTCTCACCACATAAATGGAAAACATGGAGAGAGCGGACGTAAAGGTAGACTGTCAATCCGAAGCTTCCTTATGGAAAAATTTTCTGATAAAGCACATAACTGTGCTTGGCCCACATCTAACATGAGGAGGCCTACACAATCTGACATAGCAGGCGCCGACTGAAAACATTAATTCGGTGGTCCGATCACACTCCTGGTGGTTACAACATTTTTAGTATATATAGTCATTTTTGATATTTTGTTGTGGTCGATGGTTGAGCAGTGCTCCCGTATTGTAAAGTTTTGATGAAGCTTCTAGTTCTCTAGTTATGTATTTGGATGTGAGACTTCTTGTTTAATGAAATTCAACTTCTTTTTTATCATATTTTCCTCTGATACTGAAGTGTCCATGATTGAAGGATTCACATGGATTTTTTTGTCTATATTGTAATGTATGTTTGATTGCAGTGTTGTTATTTACGTTCTTTTAGTTTCCTGAAGTTTTGAATCCAAGAGGATCTTGTATTTGAAGCTTTTCCTCCTTAGGCTGCTAGAAGACCTGATGTCTATGGTAGACCTCTACACTCTCCTCACGAAAGTCTTCCCTCTATTCACCCTTACTCCAACTTACTGATTGAAGTTGATTAAGACCTCACCTGCATGTGCATACCAGTTCAGTTTTCAGAGTTAAAATGATATCATCTTGAGTCTGCGCCCATTTGACCTATTTAAAACCAACCTGTGACATAAAAATCTGATGGGTACTGGGCTTACCTCCAACGCAATATCGAGGTGACTTCTAGTGTTAACACCTTTACACTTATTTTCCTATGT
Source organism: Picea mariana (assembly GCA_032191745.1). NCBI lineage: Eukaryota > Viridiplantae > Streptophyta > Pinopsida > Pinales > Pinaceae > Picea > Picea mariana. The sequence goes on along the minus strand of JASDQU010400641.1, from coordinate 1,806 downwards.
CTTGGATTGGTTGTCGGGAGGATGTTGGTTAGGGTCATCTTTATCATGCTTTGGTTGTTGCCGATTTGGAGACCTAAACTCCCATTTGTTTTAGTGTCTAAATTTCTGGTCGATTTTCACAGCATATCGATAGGAAGCTCCTAATGATGAGATGTTTAGGAAATCCATTTCGGTTTGGATGTACCTATGCAGATCCCCATGGTACTTTAGAACTAGATGTTGCTCGCATTCTTTGATACCCAGCTTGGTGCGCAAGATATGGAAAGTATTTTTGAACTCTGACACTGTTTGGCTCTTCTCTTGCCATAGTGTGGTCCATTTCATGTACTGGTCTTCATAGTTATCAACAGGGTAATATTATTCCTTGACCGCATGCACAAAAAATTCCCAAGTGGGATCAACCCCATATATTCCAGATTCTTCTATGGAACTTTTCTCTGAGTAAGTTTCTCACCAATGTTTGACGTGGGGGAGAGCCTTGATGAGTGCGAAGGTGATATTTTCCCTGTCGGAAAAATTGTCAACAAAGAAATAACATTCTAGCATATTTAACCATTTTTCTAGGGCATTTGCATCTATCCAAACTTCAAATACGAGAATATCAAAATTAAATTGTACCTTGAAGGGAGAGGTTCCTCCAAAGTGGTTGCTTGATGAATATGTGGTTGTTGCTATTGGTAGGCGTTGAAGGATGTGGGAAAATTTCTCCATCATTTCGTCCCTCTGTCGTGTGAGATCTTGCTTAAGCAATAGGTTAATAGAATATTTTTCTCTACCATTTTTATTTTCTTCTGCCATGGATGGTTTCTTGGGCATGCGAGAGCGATTGTCCTCAAGAGAGGCAAGCTTGAGACCCAACTTGCTATACTTAGACCTTGTTGGGGACATGCAATGAAAAACGATCAAGAGCATCCTACTCTGATACCATTGATCTGTATTATTTTCGAAACAAAATGAAAGTAGAGATATTACAATGAAGTGCACATAAATATTACCAGAAACATAGAAATACAGTAATACATGATTTCTATTAATGAAATAAATGTACATAGATTGTAAAAATACAGAGTGAAAGACTCATTAGAATGGTGGAAGCTTATCTCTGAGAAGAGATGTGATGGATACACTCATTCACAAGAAGATCACTACAATGAGGCTCCGAAGGCCTTTTTTTAATAAACATGAATTCCAAAACCCTAGACTTCCAAAATCCTAACCCTAGGAGATGAAGCGCCAAAATTCATGTGGGCCCCATTGGGGTAAGTTAGTGTAAGTTTTAAACCTATGAAGTAAAGCAATGCATATAGATTCTTAAGAAAAACAAAAATTAATCAATGGCTCATTCACATAGTACACACAGAGATTTATACCGGAAACCCTCAACCGGGGAAAACCTTTCTTATATTCATTATATTGAATTTCACCATTCACCATACAATATATACAATGTTTTTATGTATTTCGTAGATACCAAAACCCTAATCCCTTAATCCATGATTAATTTATAAAACAACTAAAAATAGCAAAATCCTCTAAAAATAGCAAAAACCGCCCAAAAACAAAATTTTGGGGCGTTGCGCGTAACTAGGGGGGGCATACCTGGTCCCCCTAGGACCCCCCTAGGAAGCACCCGGAGCACACGACATAAAGAGCACTACTAGAGGGATCGTCAGATGCAGTTGTCGAACCTGATGCGCCCACACACACACACATGCAAAGAATATAACATATACCCAACATTCTCCCACTTGTTGTTTTCTTTGCATCTAGGGGTCCACATGGCTATATAGTCAACAATATAGGGCA
>JASDQU010400640.1:0-10833 GCA_032191745.1 Picea mariana | reverse complement strand
GCATCCAAGAAATCTTCAATAATCTCTTCAAAAGAGCTACTTAGATCATTCGCCTCGAAGACTGGAAAATCCTCTTCATTGTCTTCAGATTCCAATTTTTCACATTGGGGAGTGGGGAATATCGCCTGCTCCACTAGCTCACTCAGGTCATCTTCTTCCTCCTAGGCTGGAAAATCCTCTGCACAGTATTTAGATTTCAACCTTTCTAATTGAAAAGAGAGATACTTCACTTGTTCCCTTAGCTCACTTGATCCAGGTGGATATCGGTGGCCACCCACCTTTTGCAAATGGCTCAAAACAGTTTTCTAGCCATTTTGGCAATTTACTATTTTTAGCAGGTTTTAACTTTCGGGGCCATTTTGAGGGTCCAAATGAAGGTTTTTCGAGATTGATGTTCTCAATGAAAGCCAAAGGAATAATTGAGCCCCCAAAAGGAATCTCCTTGACAATACCTTTCCAACGAGCTATCACACGCCTAAAACGGAGATCGTATGCAAAAGTTATGACCCCGGGAAGTTGATGCACCAACTTACCCAAACGGGGCCCACATGACTTTTGGCATTCCCGTTTATTGTAAAAAGGCCTTTAGAGCCTCATTGTAATCATCTTCTCACGGATACGAGTAGCCGTCACATCTCTTCTCAGAGATAAGCTACCACCATTCTAGCGAGTCTTTCACTCTGTACTTTTACAGTCTCTGTACATTTATTTCATTAATAGAAATCGTGTATTACTGCATATCTGTGACTCTTTTTATATTTCCTCTATATCTCTGTTATATTGTTGTCTCTCTTGCAATATCTCTGAATATTTCTATGTTATATCTCCACTCTCATTTCGTGCCGAAAATAATCCGGATCATCACTCAGGGTGTCTTCTTCCTCCATAGGATCTTCATCACTTCCATAACACTCCTCTGATGCAGACGAATGGGGAGGAGAAATGAATGATTTCTGATCTAGGTCGTCAGGATTATTCTCGCAACCTATGTCAGAAATGGCTTCATTTTGTACAGAGTTGTGGTATCCCTCACCACAGTTACGAAAAATTAACTCGGAGGGATAAAACTCCTGACAATAGGCGATGAAAGCTGCATGAAACTCTGAGAGTGAAGAAATGCTAGAAGGGGGTAAAGAATGATACCATTTACGTGCATCCCCTGCTAACGAGAACATGAACATATTAATTAATACATCCTCATGATGTATCTCCCACTGATGCATGAGTTCATGAAAATCACTGAGGTGCTGAGCAGGGTTGTCCTCTTGACATTTTCCAAATATGGGAAAATAATTTCCCCATTCATTCAGAGAGGGGGAAACATTAGGAAAACCAGGAATAGCAGAAAAATTAAAAGGAGCAAACCTGCGAGTAAGGATTTTCTCCATATTGAACTAGTGGAGTCGCCAATCGATCCTTGAATCATGGAGTCTCCAGGTGAAAGATGTGCAGCTTCGAATGTGTCTGGTCCTTATTTACCATCAAAGGCCAGATTCTAATGTTGTTGTTTCCCCAAGAAGCTTCTCAGGCTGAGAAAGCAGCTGTTGAAACCTTCTCGAGAAAGCTCCTCTGGGTCAGCTTTCAGGTGTGCCAACAGTAGCCACAGGTGAAACAGTGAAGTGGAAACAATGGAGTCGCCAAAGTGGAGTCGCCAGGTGCACAGTAGCAATCTTGAAGGGCTCTGATGTATGATGCACCTTCAAAATCAGAGGCTCGATGTCGTTCTGCCCAAGGAAAATCTTCAACTTCATTTTCGGCAACGACGCCATAAATGTTGGCGACGGAAGTCACTCTTGGATTGCTTGCAGGAGCAGAGCCTGATGCCCATCAGTTTTTATGTCACGATTTAATAAATGGGGGTGGTCAAATGGAAAGAGACCCAGGAAAGCAACATTGACACAGGAAACAGGGTCTGGTATGTAGAAAGAAAGGGAGGTCTTGATCCAACTTCCGTCAGTAGGTTTCTCAAAGGGTGGTAGATGGAAGACTTGTGAGAAGGGTGAGCAAGACTGCCTCGAGCAACAGGCTTTCGGAAGCTTGAGGAAGAAAAACTCAGAAGCCAAGATCCTCTTGGTCCAGAGTTTCAAGGAGCTGAGGGGTGACTCGACTGGATCCTCCAATTCCAAGCCATTCCAGTGCTAAGAAAACATAAGAACAGATTAGAAACGTTGTGACCGTTGCAGTGATCCAACCTACATCATCCTACAACAACGCAACTCGACTGGATACTCCAATTTCGAGCTGTTCTAACATAGTAGACAAAGAGATGGAAAAAGAGGCTGACATCCATAAAGTAAGAAGTCTCCAATGCCTTATACATTAACCAGAGCGACCAACATTGCATCAAAACTTTACAATCGGGAGCCTAGCTCAACCATCGATCCTTTACAAAAATGGCGAAAACGCCTACATATACTCAAAAACAACAACAACAACAAAAATAAGACACTGCATTAAAAACATTGTGTCTGCATGTATTCTGACAGTCTGCGCATGCAGACTCTGGCCGATCGTGCACCCAAGATTTGGTGTCCCCTCGACCAAATTCAGACGGCTATTCTTTGTCAGACGCCACCTTAACTGTGCACGGCTCCTGCAAGGGAAGTAGCTGAGCCATTAAAAGCTGAGTTAGCGTGTGCAGACCTCCTTCGGCTGGTTGAAGACTCAGCATGGCTTTTTTGGAAGAAATGGTACACAGGACCCTCTTGAGCAGACCGCTTGCTAGGCCCTCCATACTTCACACCTAATGAATGAGGAGAGATTTCAACCACCCCTCCTTGCCTTCATTTACGCTAAGCGAGAAACAGTATTGAGATCAGATCCGATGGCACCTGGAGATCGCGATGATCCACTTTGTAACTAAACTCGACACCTTTGGCCTTCTTTATACAGCTCCTTTCTTTCCCTAAGTGACCACGGGCTATGACCACGTGCTTATTCCCAAGGAACTTTCAGCGTTCGTGAATAGGAAGGAGCTACTCCATGCTTTTTGAAATTGCGATGAGCGAAACGTCGAGACAACTTAATCTGGTGCCACGCGTCCCTCTCAGATCTAACGGTCCTGACTCACTCGGTGATATTGCGGGCCCGATTCATGGACGCTCTCGTCACCTCGCGCATCGGGAAAATGATGGAGCTGCTCCTTGCAGTTTGGGGTCGCGATGGATGAAACATTGAGATGGTTCAATTAGCCGCCAGGTGTCCCCTTTGGATGGACGGCTGAGGTTGCTCCTCGATATTGTGGGCCCGCCTTTGGGTGCTTTCGGCGTTTCGGGGTTCGGGGTTTCGAAATGTACAACGACATAAAAACTTCACCCTTTGAACTTGCGACTGTCGAAAAGCTGCCACGACTAGATCTCGTGCCACGCATCCCTTGGATGGACGGCTGCTATTCTTCCCTATATACAATATGGGCGTGATCTGTTTGCGCTAATCTCAGCGCAACTCTGCTATCTGCGATTTCCCGCCAACCGCTGATCTACTCATGTGGATGGATCAGGACCGTTGACACTATAATTTTGCCTGCTCGCTTGATTTTAAGTCCGAACAGGACTTCTTCTATGCGCTGCGCTTGGGTGCTCCTCGTGCAACCTGCAGATCTGGATGCTCTTAGGCCCAAGACAAGAAATGTCACTAACAGGAGGCTACTCAAATTCATATCCTTATGCATTGTAGCCCAAACAATCTTTTCATCTACATCTGAGTTTCTCTATACCTAGTTGAATCAATCCATGACTAACATGTTCTTCTTATTAGCATCCTTCTTGTAGTTCTTTTAATTCATCTTTGGATGTAGCTTCCAACACTTATCTTCAATGCCACCATTGAGATTACAATGGTTACAATGGTTGTTCAAATCCTTGCATGATGTGTTGTGGCTATTGTCTTCACGTCCTTTCCTTTCCACTTCTTCTTAATTCCCTCATTGGAAACATTTTGGTGTATTTTTTCCTTGGAACTAGCTAGTTGTCCTTTCTTCTTATCGATATTATCTAGATATTGTGCTTGCACACAAGGATCATCAATTTTCCTAGGTTTAAAGAGCATCACTTTCCTCTTTAAACGATTGTGTGGACCTCCAAGATACTTAGGGAGAACATTTTGGTTCTTGAGAGATGTACGCAACAAAATCACTTGTTTTATGGACTCAACGATGTACTCTTGCACACTTTTCCCTTGCTTTTATCAAAAGTAATGCCAATGGATCCAATGGTCCTATTCGTACCAAAAGGGTAGAACTGGGACTTAGGGATTTAAACACCTCCCACTTAGTTAATGGGGGTTCACCCTCCAGGCTAAGCATCTTTATGTGACTTTCCCACCAAGTTTGGGCATGGCTCTCTATCTTTAGTTAGGAAAATGAATTTTTTTTCTTTTCTATATTATGAACACTAAAATAAACTTCTAACTCTTGCAACCATTCATTCAACTTAATGACAACAATCTCACCTTGATAGGTTTTAATTTCCACTTCCACTTCCACATTAAATCGAGATTGGGAAGAAGTGATGGCAATGGAACTTGGTCTCTCTTTGTTTGGCTCTTTTTTTGACCCATTTTTTGGGTCTTCGTTCTTTCCATATTTCCCATCCAAGATAGCTTCCAAGTTAAAGCTACTAAACTCCCCAAAAGGTTCAAACTTGTTCTCTGGAGCTACCATGAGGATGACCATGTTGTGAGAGATGTCAGTGACTAGTGCTTACATATTTGAAAATCTCTCCTCCGACTCATCCTGTGGATTTTTATTGTACTCGTCTACTATGGCTAGGGTTTTAAGGATTCTTTCTTATGCCAATTCCTAGATCCTACAACTTCTCACATAAAACCTTCCACTGGAATAGTTTGTCACAATAGGTATTACTATATTTTGCAACCTCTTATTATGCAATGTTTTACTTTATATTTCAGATTTAATATTACTAGCTTAGTGCACAAAGTACTAAAATAAGCTAAAAGTGAAATGAAATAAGCTAAGAAAATAACACACCATCCACACAAAAAACACAATATGTACCCTAGGAAAACTTAATATGGGAAAAACCTATCTAGAAGGTGAGGCCTATTCCTTGCTCTTTTCTTCTCAATGATGAAATGAAAACACAAAGAAAGTGCACTCACTATGGAGTTTCATAGACATTATGGCATGTGTGATTGCTATAGGATCTTCTACTTTATCATGCTTCAATATCCTACTCCTAGATTATCTACACAATTATGTGTTGAATTTTTGAATGCTAGACTAGTTTACAACTGCAGTAAATAACTAGGATCTCAAGAAGATTAACCAAGCACAAATTTTAAAAAATGGGTCTGCTCATTTCTCAATAGGCAATGCTCTTCCATTTCCACCCAACCATAGGAATCCTCAAGTTCCACCCCCGAGCAAAGCAGGAGACCTACTACATAATGATATCCAAGAGAAAGACACCCAAATACAGAGAGGGATGAAGTGTAACCAAATACACCAACACAATACATAAACTTCTCTCTAGAACTTGCACATAGTAGGATGAGGAAAATGCGCACTAGATCAAGGGACATGTTGTGATATACAAGGGTGAATGTGAGTGTGTTATAATGGTACAAATGAGGACGAGTCACTCAAATATATACAAGTCCATGACAATGAAAGGTCACACATTTTCATATTAGATGTCTCTTCACTATAGGGCGGACTTGTATATATTACATATAAATTACTTTTATAATAGGGCTGAATTGTACCCTTGTTTCTCATTGTTAGTGTTTGGCGTTTTCTCTTCTCATGATATCATTCGTAGGAGGTCTCTTGGAGGTGAATACCTCCCACAACTACCAAAAATATCAACTCTCCCTCTTAGCTAGGGAGGTATTCTTAGTGATGTTTGTTGCTGGTCTTCATAGCCTCACAGGCTATGCCATGGTTCTGCTACTATCCCATGGTCACACAAACCATGCTATTGGTAGCATCATCACATCGCACATGGCTACACCCAATGCAAAAATTTTCTAGGGCCTTATCACCATTAGAATACACTAGGACCTACTCGCCCATAGTGTGGCACTAAGACATACTCGCCCATAGTGCACGCCAAGGACCTACTCGCTCATGGCGTGTCATCAAGGGACACTGTCACACATGTGTGCACCCATGTAGACCTTCTATGTGTCACATCCCCCTAGGAATCACTAGGACCTACACATCCATAGTGTAATACTAGTGTAGCACTAGGACCTACATGCCCATAGTGCATCGTCAAGGACCTACTCGCCCATGACATGTCCACTTGGTCTACTTCCAAGGGATATGTCCACATGGTCTACTCCCAAGGGACGAGGGTGCCACCCCAAGATAACTTTTCACTACTCTAAAATGTGTCAATCTCAACTATGTCTCAGAGGATCATTCTCCAAGTCGACCCATCCCGATATGGGGAGAAGACTAGGGGCATCCCCACAGATTGACCCAACCCATCCACCTGGGGAGAAGACTCATTGCAAGTCGAACTAGCTCAGCACAACTGAGGAGAGGAATCGTCACAAGTCGACCCAGCTTAGTCCATTGGGGAGAAGACAAAGAGAAGGCACGACACACTCATAGATCGACCCAACCCATTGCCTAGGGGAGAAGATCTAGAGAGTGTCGTCACAGGTCGACCCAACCCATTACTCTAGGGAGAAGACCTGGAGAATGTATCACAAATATGCAATCATCAATACTTCATCTTAACAAGAGAGGCATTCCACTCCAAGTTTATCATGGAAGTACTCGAACTTCAACTTGGCAAGAGGCTCGGTGAGAACATCTGCAATTTGCTCATCTGTAGGAAGATACTCCACTAGTACCGCCTTCCTTTGCACCATATCATGAATATAGTGGTACTTGATCTCAATATGTTTTGTATTTTCATGAGATACTATATTCTCTGTGAGCTTCACACAACTCTGGTTATCACAATGTATCATGGGGATCCAACATCTGACCAAACAATCTTGCAAGGAGCTTGCGAAGCCACACTGCTTCACGTACTGTCGCACATACTGCAATATACTTAACTTCTGCAATACTTAAGGCCGCATAAGTTTGTTTCTTGCTACACTAGGAAACCATGGCAGATCCTAGGTTGAAGAAACACCCTAAGGTGCTCTTCTTGTCAATTGTTCTCCCTGTCGAATCTGAATCAGCATATCCCTACAATCTCATGTCAATACTGGAAGCATATCTCAGTCCATATCCAACTGTGCCTCATAAGTATCTCAACACATGCTTTGCAACCACCTAATGTATCTTCCTCGATTGACTCATGAACTGGCTAAGTGCACTCACTCCATAGCAAATATCTTGTCTGGTGTTAACCAGATATATCAATAATCCAATCAGCTTCTGGTATATGGTCGGATCAATCAAGTTTGAATTGGAAGAAGACTCACTCAACTTCTTCAGATTCATCACCATTAGTGTGGTTATGGACTTACAATCCAACATCCCAAATCTCCTCAAGATCTGGATTGTGTACTTCCCCTAACTCAAAAAGATCTCATCAGTTCTCTGCCATGCCTCAAGTCCCAAGAAATAATTCATCATGCCAATATCCTTCATATCAAATTCAAAGGCCAACTCATGCTTGTACCAAGCAATGAGATGATATGCTCTGGTGAGAAATAAATCATCAATGTACATGACCAAAATAAGGGACTCACCATCAACAAACTTATAATATAGGTTGACATCAACAACACTCTTACTGAAACCCAAACTCATCAGGTATCCATCAATCCTCCCATACCAAGCACGCAGTGTCTTCTTGAGTCCATACAAATCCTTCTTCAACTTGCACACATGGGACTCCTTCCCATGAATCATGAAAACATCTGGATGCTTGATATACACCTCTTCCTCACTCTCGCCATTGAGGAAAGTTGTCTTTGTGTCCATCTGATGTAATCTCCAACTCAAGGTGGAAGCAAGTGCAATAATCATCAGAATGAAGTTATATCGAGCAACAAGTGCAAAGGTCTCTTCATAGTCTATTCCCTCCACCCGAGAGAATCCTCAAGACACAAATCTCGCTTTGTTCTTTTCGATGCTCCTATCAGCTGCATGTGAGATCCTCTAGATCTCTTGAAGGATACCTCCTTCTCAAAGGAAACATCCCTTCTCACCTCAATTTGTCTCTGACATGGGATGTAGATCCAATATTCCTTCGACGATTCACGGTACCCAACAAATGTACCCTTCTCAGCTAAAAGGTTTAACTTTGTCCTTTTCTCCTTGAGTACACGAATGTAAACTGGACACCAAAATATCCTGAAGTGTCCAACTATCATTGTAACCAACCTGTTACAGTCACTACCACTGTCTCAAGGAAGAAGCTGTCATAGGCCCACACAAATATGAATGCACAAAGTCCAAGATCCCCTTATATCTGTTGTTATTGCTCGAAAAAAATCCCTTGGCATTCGTGCCAAGAGCACAACCTCTGCAAATGCCATCATGCTCAACACGGACCTGTGGAAGCCTTGTCACCATATTCCCTAGAATGAGAAGAGATCTATAATGCAAATGAGCAAGTATCCTATGCCATAACTCATTCAGACTGATAGAATCATGCACCATGGCCTGAACTGGCTGAAATGTCAATTTGTACAAACTCCGGCCAGACTACTTCATGTCTCAAACCAAAGATCATATAATAAGTTTTCTTCTGAAACTGTCACTATAGTTCCCTCTCAGAGCTATCATTGGTGCCTTTCCTTCGTGGTAACCTACCCAGAACAAGAGGCAAGAATATCTCCTAGAGGGGAGATCAACAAGTACATCTCTAGTATAACTTCAAAGAACTTTAAAAATTGTTATCACAACTACAAGGCCTACTTGTAATGTATCAAGTCAAATGTACTAGAAATGTTGGTTAGAGGCATGATAATTAAAACAATCAAACATGGAGTCTTCTCTTCCAGGGAGAGTGTGGTGCTCCTATGAGTGTACTAGATTTGAGATTCCTCAAGATCTACACAGGTCCCTCCTACTGCAGGAACCCTCATGATAATGACACAAAAAACAAATACATACAAGTGCATACCTCTGAAATTGTAGCATTATCCAGTTCTGGTGCAACTTCATTCACAAATGAGTAGCCTCAAATTAGCCTTAGGTCAGGCCTCAAAACTTGTCTTTTTCCATCTCATAATTTTGGTAAAAGATCTCTTAGAGTAAGTGTTGGACAACTGAGAGGGGGGGGTGAATCAGTTGTTACTGAGCTTAAACAATTATGCTTCTTTTAAAATTCTTTGCACAAACAATTGAATGATGATCACAATAATGCAGAGAAATAAACACAAGTACATTCAGCATCAGTCACATATATGAGAAACACAGAGACAGATATTTTCCAAGGAAACCCATACAGGGTAAAAACCTCTTTTTCTTTATATGAAAAGTAACAATTACATTCTTTACATTATCATACATATGAGCACCAACTCATAATGAGGCTACAATCTCTGTTTAGCAAGCTGCAACTTGCTGAGAGCACCAACTCTCTGTTTTTCTCTAGCACCAACTAGAAGGAAGCACCGACTCCCTGGATTCTCTAGCACCAACTAGAAGGAAGCATCAACTCCCTATGTTCAAGCACCCACTTGAACCTTTGAGGACAATAGTCCTCCCTAGCACCTCCCAACCACCCTGAAATATAACTCTTTGAATCAAACTTACTACAGTGATATAATGTTCAACAATGGCTTACCTGACTTATCACTGTTCTTCTGTATCTCATTTCTCTTTCTGCCACACTGCCTTTCTGCACATCTCACTTCCGCTGTCTGTTCTTTTGCGATTTATCCTCTGTGTGCCATGTCCATTCACTGCACAGTTCCTCTTCAGATCAATTCAGCTGCTGCACAATCTTCCTTCTTCACGCATGAATCACTTTCCACATCAACAAACACCACCACTCGAACAACAACAGCAACAGCCACCATCTCTTCTCTGTACCGTGTATTTATAGCTTCTGTGCACCTTGTGCATGCAGTGTTCGCAAAGCCTCTACATGCTGACTCCGCGTCGTTATCCTCCACCTCTCGAGTGCTCTATCTGATCATCATCGTGATTCTTCAGCTTCTCTGGTGGTTCACTCTGCGTGTCCAGCATCACTGTATGTTATACTGAGATTCCTCAGTCTCTCTGGTATTTTAAGACTCTTCATCTTCTCTGAGACAGTTGAACTCTTGATCTTCATTGACCCTGATCGATGGTTCATGATCTTGATGAATCAATGGTCCTGATCTCATCGTGATCTCGCATCTCGCTGTTCCTTCATTGGATATTTTCGTCACTCCAAGTCACGATAGGCGAGACTCTTAGATCAACGGTCCACATCTTTTGATGTATTGACGGTCAGGATCATTTCGTGATCTCGCATCTCGTTGATTATAAGATGGTGATTTTTGTCACTCCAAGTCGCGATAGGCGAGACTCTTAGATCAACGGTCCACATCTTTTGATGTATTGACGGTCAGGATCATTTCATGATTTCGCATCTCGTTGATCCTAAGATGGAGATTTTCGTCACGCCAAGTCGCGATAGGCGAGACTCTTAGATCAATGGTCCACATCTTTTGATGTATTGACGGTCAGGATCATTTCATGATCTCGCATCTCGCGATTCCTGTGATGGAGGTTCTCATCACTCCAAGTCGCGATAGGCGAGGCTCCGAGATGGAGCTCAGATCAATGATCCATGTTCTTGGTAATCCGACAGTCTTGATCTTTTCGCAATCTCGCATCTCGCGATTCCTGTGATGGAGGTTCTCGTCACTCCAAGTCGCGATAGGCGAGGCTCCGAGATGGAG
>JASDQU010400628.1:0-10729 GCA_032191745.1 Picea mariana | reverse complement strand
GGAACATACCACGTCCATGATATATGCTGACATGAAAAACGAGGACGGTCTCCCACTTGCCTTCTGCTCCCGATACTTTATGACCCTGTTGGCCAAATTGTCCGAGAGTATCTTTGCCCAATTAAAAGAGCAACCTTCCACGACCCGAAACATGAGAGGCACCCACGCAATGTAGAAATGCGATGTGTCTTCTCTCCCAAATAGTTGGCATGTCGTCATGGCCACATATTTATACTGTGGCTCCAAAGAAGCAATAGAATAAACGCCCTGGTCATTTGCTCTGAATTTCGCGGAGTGCGAAACCCAATCCTTGATTAAACTGGGCATGGTTTTGTCGTACTGGGTGCACTCTTTCTCTTTGAATTCATCCAGGAACATAGCACCATATGTATATTTAGACGTCGAAGGTAGCTTGTACATGGTTTGTAGATGCTCAGGCCTAAAAGTCCCGACAGTAACTCGCTGGCTGTTCATGATCGTCTTGGTAGGTAAGTCTACGTGGTCCAACGCCCATCGGATCATGTTGTAATACGGAAGCAACCATGGCCTGGTTGCTACTCTGTGCATCCCGGATTGGACGATTATCTTGTACTTCGTGTCTACATTATCCCTTTCGATGTCGTCGGAGTCATCTGAGTAATCTACCAATTCTACTTGCAGAACATTTGACACAAATGACCAGTCGGGGATCGAGTTGACGCTTTGGGGTGAAGTTCGGCAACATTGTCCGAGCCCTGTCCCGCAACTTCGACATTCGCCTTTGCTGCTTTCCGCGGAGCCATGGCCGAAGTTTGCGTTTTCATTCTCCTTCGATAGAACTGCGTATACATGCAGAAAGTAATTAACTCAGAAACAATGAGCTCCGCGTGCTATGAAAAATGCATAATGAAACGTAGCTCTTGCATATATTTGAAAAATGGTACCTTTCAAAACAAGCCTGTCAATTCGAAATTAGAAATAAATTTATGCCGTGAAAATCCGATCTTACACATAGATTTACCTTATCTTCCCATTAATGTCATAAATTTTTGTGGTTTAAAAGTCAGTTGGCGCATGGAATTAAAATGCTCCTTCGAGAATCGTACAAGCATCGAAACTCGGGATAAGTCTTGATTAAACTTAATTAATCCAAATCTGTCCATGTACATAATTTCTCGCCATTCGTTATCTCGTAAATCTTCTGTTAACATTTTGAGTTTTCAACTCCCGAGACTGCGAGGACCGAGTTTATCTTAATCAAATGTAATCGGGATTTGAGGCATAATTAATTTCATAATCGTTTCATTCGCCTTATCGTAACTCGGAACTTCGAAGATCCATTTTTAGGAGATTAGTACGTCGAGTCGCGAAACTGCAATATGGCGATAGTTAAGACTCAATTAAAGGAAAGAAAACTTGGATTAGGCGATTAATTAATCATGTTATAACTACATCGCAACTTCGTGAGTCAGATTTTTAGGCGCTGTAACTTTCGAAAAGATAGTGTCGAGTGGCGAAACGCCGAGAACAGACTTTAACCACGGTTAGCCTTTTTGCCTTTAGTTTTTTACCAGGGTTAGCCCGAAATAACCTTGTGTTCTCGGCTCTCAGGGATGTAAAAATAAAAATTCGAACTGGGCGAACGCCGAGGTGTGAAACCCCGACGGCGTCTAACCACTGAGTTAAAGATTTTACCTTGGTTACTGTCCTGAGTGAAAATTTACTACGAGTTCGTTGTTTCGTGACTCGGGGCGTGTGAACTCATGGATTATAGTGTCCGACTTGCAAGATCCCGAAGTAAAACAAAAGAGTCGAGCATTCTTATGAAAGTTCACTTGTTTCGAGAGTAGAAAAAGTTTCGTTGTTTAAATGACAAGGTTGCAGAATTTTCATAGTCTCGGGGGGAAAAAATCAAAAGGCTATCTCTAGATTTCAAGTATAAAAAATTGAAAATTGTGAAGGGTAAAAATAAAACAAGGGTGGCTCCAACAGTTTAGATGCTTGCAAGATGCCATGCAATATATGTACATGCTTACACTTCCTAACCTACACTAGTTTATCTAATATGATTCTAAGAAAATGAAGTTGCATCATTAATCTAAAAATTGAAATGACAATGTGGAAAGTAAACACACCACACTTCATAAATCAAAAGCTAACTCAATCACTCTGGTAATGATCATGTACTTGAACATCAATCATGCTATTGGGACCTTTCTATCACCATGTTGTCTCTTCACATGATCCAAACACTTCCTTTTACCATAAATCACTACTCGTATTGTTGGCAAGATATGATAAAAGAAAATTAATCTATGGATTAAAAATAATCATTGCGAAAAATTAAAATATTGTAAAGGAAATCAAATTGTAGAAATAAGTGAACACACACACAAAATGAAATAAAAGACCATTGAAAAATTGAAACTCACTTATTTTATTTATGGAGTGAGCTCTTCCTCCCAAGGAAACAACACCGAATATAAACTATAGTAACATAAAATTAAATCAAATTGCATTACATAGAAAATTAGAAACCTGCAATCTATATTTAAGAAGATCTCAAGAAATTGTGGTTTTTTCCATCATAATTTGGACTATTTCTCTAAGAGTTCTCTCCATAGAATGGATATTGAACTCTCTTTTATATGCAAACTTTACTGAAACATAAATAACAAATATTAAATGTAGATCCACAAGATTCTGAAGTGGTTACAACAATTTTCTAATAATTAGCAAGTCAAAACCTATTTATAAATGGTTCCAATATCCTTTCTTATTGAATCATAAATGAAATTAGGAATGGTTCCAAGATGGTTGATGATGCTTCAAGATACATGGCATAGTTGATTTCTTAAATATATCTTTGGAAATTTGAGTTATTGACCACATGGATTTGGAGCTAGAGCATATTACTATAGATTGGTAAATTATTGATCTCTCTCAAAATATGATCTAGGTTTTTGATTTTTTTGTGGAGGTGTCTATTTCAACCTGATGATGCCTCATACCAAAAATGTCGAAGACCCAATTTGTGGATCTTTCAATATGTATCTACTACAAGTTTCAACTGAACTTGCAACAATCAACAAACTAATCCGTTTTTCAAATATAAATGAAAGTACATTCTTTTTCTAATGTTTAATCCTAAATTCACATGAAATACTAAAATAAATGCCATGGAAAAATCCTTGAGCCTAAATTTGTATATGAGCATTAAAATAGACTAAAACAGGGTTATGGGTAAGAGAAAAAGGATAAAAAAACAAGGAAAACAGGATGTCAAAATATGGTAATTTTGCTACTCATCACTTCTCCCCAACTAAATGTGTTGCATGTCCTCATGCAACCCTGTATCTCAATGCAACTGAATCCTCATGAAATTGTGTGGTTAGTTATTCTTCCTCCAAAACATTGGGCAATAAGTTGTCTCCATTTGATTCAAAAAATATCTCCTTAAAAACCTGAAGAAAAAACTCTTCTAGAAGGACTTGAGTTGCAAGTAAGATTCCTATGGTTGGTTTTGGTGTAACAACCATAAGTTTTGTAAGATTTGGTTCTTGTGTTGTAGCACTTACCTCCTAAAATTGTTTTTCTCCACTGCAACAAGATATCTAATCCTCTTTTCAATGGTTTTAACATGAGTACTAGGAAAATATGATGTTCGAAGTTTTTCATCTATTAGTTTCATCTTTTACACACTTAGGATGAATTTGAGTTGCAACAATGGAAATTATTTTATAACCATTCTCCCATCATATGTGAACTCCTTCACTTGGATAGAGGAAATCAAGTTCCACAACGTGATATGAGAACCCTGCATTTTGAGGCATGACTACATCCCATCGACTTCTTCTGCTTTTTACTAAGCTATTTGAAAAGAAAAGAAGTGATGAATTATAATATTTTTGAGTATAGGTTTTTTCCTTGGACATAAAAATAAAATAACTTCCATTTGTAGCACTAGAAATGATGCTAATATAGTAATTTTTTCCCCATTGTTCCATTATCCAATATTTTTGCAGAAAAAACAAAAACCACAAAGATCATAAAATTGAGAGGTAAACCCTGTTCCTTCATCCATGATGATAACCCAAAAGTTTGTGAAAGAAACCATATATTCAATATACAACCCATCTTCATTCCCTTTCTTAACATGTTGATGAAGCCAATATTCCGATCTACATAAGTTCTAAAAGAAGATCTTGGACCGTTCTTTTGAAAAGTAGCATCCACTCCAATATGTCGATGTTTAGATTATGGGTTTTATGTGGAAAAATTATTTACTAACTTATTTAGCAACTCACATATATTATCATGACCATGGACTTGGACGATTTTTGTTTGAGAAATATTTTCTGAAATTATTTCTAGTTTGATAGAGATTCGATGAGTGATATATGAGGTTAGAAAAAGAGAAAATTGTATTTTTGGAGCATTCAAAATTCACTTGACTTACTAGACACTCAAGAAATTTGACATGGTTTAATGACGAGAGTACAAAGCAAGAAGGGAGAATACTTCCTAAAAGCATTCTTTGTGAGTGTGCATGTTCCATTAGTTCCAATATTTGTTTGAAAATGTGTAGATTCTCAATTTTGTCTACCACCCATGGAGTATATCCAAGGCATTGTTGTAAGATAATGCCATTCCATACTTTTACTTCAATAAAGTCCATGCTGCCATGTATATCACTATATTCATGCATCATCTTGGGATGATAATATTTCCCATTCTACCTATTTCCTAGCTTTTGTTGGAGATCAAAACTACAACCTCTAAAAGTTGGCATTTTGACATTATGAGTTGTTTATTTAATGGAGTTCTTGTTAATCCTTCTCGAGTTTCCTATAGAGGTTGCCAAATGATATAGGTGATTCCAGGGTCCTGAGAGGATATTTTCAAGGAGATCTTTGTCTGCTTATTTTTCCTAGCATTTAATTCTTCATTTTTCCTTCTTAGCAAAAAGTCTTATAGATATTTTTGGTTTGCATATTTGCAGAAAACTGTTATAGCCTTGATAAACAACCAACATCTCTTAAATTCCAATCTATGTATTGGAGATTTTTGGTGGTTATTTTTATTTCACTGTGATGCTCTTTTCCACCAAAAATCATAGATAAATAGATTACAAATTTCAAGTTATAAATAAATC
Organism: Picea mariana; assembly: GCA_032191745.1. NCBI lineage: Eukaryota > Viridiplantae > Streptophyta > Pinopsida > Pinales > Pinaceae > Picea > Picea mariana. Next base: position 5,595 of record JASDQU010400628.1, on the reverse strand, counting down.
AATTTTTGGGCATAATATGCAATTTTGAAAAATAACATTCAACTTCCACAAATTTAATTATAGAATGTACTCCTACTATGTTCATATACACCTCCTCCAAACAACACCATTTTTCAGTTGAAGACACATCTCTGGTTGATTTCTTCTATACATAAACAACACTTGTTTGTAAGAAAAAAATGAATGTCTTCCACAATCTACAGTTCAAGCACAAACAGTTTAGAGTACTCATGAAAGAAGAACCAACAAGCTATTGAATAATGATTTCATCTCACTTTCTTAAACAACAACTTGTGGGAAAACATGATGCAAAATTCATGGATCAACTTCATCATCTACGTTAGATTGCTACAAGTGGATGACATGTGGGAAACATGATGCATAATTCACAATTAAAGTTCATCATCTACGTTAGACCTATACAAGTCTCAAATGGATTTGTCAACCTCTATTAAGAAGTGTTTTATCAAAGGAATCAGTATAAAATATAAACTTCCTAACTCAAGTGATTGTTACCACTTGTGAGTGAAAATATATTTTACCTGTGTTACTAGAAAAATATTATTTAGATCTAGCTGCCATTCTCATCCTAATCCCACCTTGACACTACAATTATTATCTCCAGATATGCCTTATGATCTATCAATTATGACTTTAGGGATGCTATGGAAAACCCTACAGGATGTCACGAATAATACACCATTCAAATCTTCTCCAAAATGTTAAATCATGTGTATAATTCCTTCAAATATATCCCATAAATGGCCATTCAGTTTTTGTTGGTAATCTTTGTCTAGTGATATATAGACTGTTAATGTTGAGTGTTGAGAGTGACTATTGTTTTGGATAGAATAATCCATTCATCAACCTTATGTTCAAGCATCAATAAATCATGATGATCCATATGTGGGAGAGTCATGCATATCACCATCATTAGGAACAAGAGAAACTTTCCAAGGAGTAAAAAAGGAAACATGAGAGGATGAAGTATAAAAGGGTCTTAAAGGAGTTTTATGACTGTGCCCCCACCCCCCCAATTGAGGGATTTTCCTATCCTTGGAAAAATAATAAGGAAGTAGTAGGAGTGAAGTAAATAAAATAGGCTTAAGTGTTATTTCCAAATGCAACCCTATAACATTCAATGAATATGATTAAATACTAGAAAGAAGAAATATACCTACACCTACCCGAGAAGTCCATAATGTATGAGAAGCGGGAGATATGAGATGGTCCATAATGGTGTAAAAAATATACTAGAAAGAACAAAGTGGAACTTGTAGCATGAGATGAAGAGTTGGAAACTAAGACTTGGAGAAACAACCTTCTAATAGAGCAACAAACCCTGGAAATATTTATTCAAAGAGAAACTGAAACTTCTGAAATGAAATTTGATTTTTGTTTGAAAACTTGTCTGCCAACATGTTGGTTTTCAAACAATATTTATCTGATTGTGCCTAGAGGCTTTTCATAGTCATAATTTTTAATCCTGATAGATTCCATCCAAAGACTAGTTTTCAAGAATCCCAAGGTCTGATGGCACCTAAGATAGGTTTTCATCAATTTTTTATTTGAGGAAGGGGATAGGATAATGAGGTAACTCAACATTGTAAGTGAGCTAAGTAACTTATTTCATGGGTTAAGGGTGGGTGAAGAAGGAAGTAGGAAGTGATTAAGGATGAAGTTGACATGTTAATAATGGTCACATGAAAAATATTTGACTTTAAGGTTGACCACATAGGAAATGAAACTTCATTAACTTCAATATTATCTTTGAGCTAAGAAGAGGAAAGTACATGGCAAATCACAGTGATGGTTAATGAATACGATGAATAGTAGGTCTTCCAGAAGGATTTATTTGTATGAATGATAATTTGGGTGTTAATGAGACTTGAATTCTCTTTAAAATTAGTATTCACTTGGTCTTCACATTATTTCTTCATTTTCCTTGGTATTTATCCACCTGAAAAGTCTTTGGTGTTGTTGTTGGCCAACAACTGGAAATTTTCCATAGTAAGCTCCTAGGAGCTTAAAATTTGAACATGGATAAATCCAAGAATCAAAATAAAATTATAATTCATTTCCTTTGTTTGTATTTCTATATGACATGTCCTCATTCATAAAAAAAAATGGTCTTCAAAATCACGCATTCAGGGATTGACCTTCTTAATCCTTCAAGGACCTACTAAAAACAACTAGCACTTATCTACAATAAAATGTGATACCATGGAAGAACAGAATTGATAGGGATTTCCACTCCAAATCAATATGCAAAAAAAATCACAAATAATGCATATAAAAAAATTCAAGGAAAAAAAAATTGTTTTTTACCTATTGAGGAATGGTGGCCTAGACTACCCAACAATGCTTCGTTGATAAAATATTCATTTGGTGTCTGATTGGAGTGCTTCCAAATACATATTAAAGTATATTCATAAGGACATATTTATTATAAATATGTTTTCAAATTTAATTGAACTCAAATATAAAATTTGATGAGGAAAAGTTTATACAAGAGAGTTGTTTTTATTTCCAGTTTAGACCAACAATGATTCTTTTTAGTGCAAAATTTTCATATGAAGTCTCATTAGCAAGATTTTATTGGGATATAAAAGTAAACTCATGCAAATATACCCACTATAAACATGTTTTAGAAATAATTTTATTTGATATCTTAAAACTTCTATGAACAATCTAGGATGTAGAGTTTAACAATGTTGTTTTTAGGACAGGCAACTAGTAAATTGGGCATATATTTTTCATCTGAGATCAAAATAAGGTGATTCAAATTGGTATGTAAATTATATTCCAAGGGATATGTTCTTTTGAAACATTTTTTTAAAACATGTTCATTTGACCTCTCAAATCATGACTGTCCCAACTCCGTTTTTAGGAGTCTTACTAACTAGCTTGATATAAGAATCTAAAAAACATGTTATTTCTCCTAAACTATGAGTTGGATATGTGTGAATTTGTGTAGGTCTATAATTTTTAATTTAATGCATTCACATACCAAAAATTTCAAATACCAAGCTCCTAGATTGACCTACTAAAATATCTTGTAGAAAATGTATAAACACACCCCAAACCAAGAATAAAAGAGGAATCAAACAACTAATTCAAAATGTGTTAATGAGATCCTAACATACTATTGTGGGAACTCAAGAGAGTCCACAAAGTGTCCAATTATTGATGAAATAGTTTCCACATTTTGTTCATGAAATTATGATTTGTGTATGATGATGGATTTATGTTCCCTGTTACAAGATGTTTAAGAACCTGTAACAATTGATGGAATTCATAGAAGCAAAATGAACAAATAAAATCTGATGGATGGAGGATGTTCTAGGTACCAAGGGAACACTTCAACATCAATGAGTTATAAAGCAATTCAAACACCGACATCATCAATAAGTTTTCAAATCAAAAGTCAACACAATTAGGAAAGGGAGAGATGATGAAAAGAGGTGAAGAAAAGAGAGGATGAAAAGAGTAAAGGAGAGAAGTGGATAAGGAAAGGTAGGAGAGAAGATAGTAAGGAAATTTAGGAGAATGGAAAATAAAGGAAGAATAATGAGACATAAATAAAAAAGAAAATAAAATAAAAAGTAAAGGAATTATAGAGGAAAAACAAAAGAATGGAAAAGAAAAGTAAGGAGGAAGAAAGATAAATTAGAGAATATGGAAAGGGTGAAAATAAGTGTGTAAGAAAGAATTCAAACATGTGTTGACTAAAATGAAATGAAACTAAAAACTTAATCAACCCAAGATGCTACATATTTTTGACAAAAATAATAGAGATTGACCACATACCCAATAATCAAGCTCAAAGGCTTCTACATCCCTTTGACTCCTCCAGTGGAATCCTCATTTACTAGTATCTTCTTCTTGTTACCAATATTCCCTTAAAAGAGATTAGTATGATGGGGGGCTCTTACCACACCACAAAAAACTTCTTAAGTTTAACTCATGCAGTTATATGACCTAAGTTAAATGCAAAACATTGCATATGGTCATTTCCAAAGAATGTAGTTAACAATAATCTATGTATATCTTGATACCAAGTGCCATCTAAAACTAATACAATAAGTATTATTGTTTTCTTGACATCTCATCGAAAACAACTCCAAAATAATGGGATAATTAATTACCTTAGTAATCAAAGGGTTCATGCACTAATTGTCAACCCGAGGTTCATATACTTGTGAGATGTTGTGCATTATATGTGGAGGCTTACACTTCCTAACTTGCACTAGTTTATCTAATATGAATCTAAGAAAATAAAATTGCATCATTAATCTACAAATTGAAATGACATTGCGAAAAGGAAACACATCACACTTCATAAATCAAAAGCTAACTCAATCACTCTGGAAATGATTATGTACTTGAACATTGATTATGCTACTAGGAACCTATTGTCACCAGGATATCACTTCAAATGATTCAATTAATTCCTTTTTCCATGAATAACTACTCCTATTGTTGGCAAGCTCTCATAAAAGAAAAGTAATCTATAGATTAAAAATAATTAGTGCAAAATATTAAAAGACTGTAAAGGAAATCAAATTGTAGAAATAAATGAACACATACACAAAATAAAATAAAGACCATTCAAAATTTGAAAAGCACTTCCGTTCTTTATGAAGTGAGATTTGCTTCCCAAGGATAGGGTACTAAATATAAAATATTGCAACATCAAATTAAATCAAATCACACTACACATAAAACTAGAAATCTACAATCTATATTAAAGAAGATTTCAAGAAATTCTGGTTTATTTCTTCATAATTTGGACTATTGATCTAAGAGTCCTATTGATAGAATGGAGATGACACTCCATTTTATACACAAACTTGCTTGAAACAAAAATAACAAATATTTAATACAGATCCACAATATTCTCAAGTGTTTACAACAACTTTCTAATAATTAGCAAGTCAAAACCAACTCATAAATGGTTTGAAGATCCTTACTTATTGAATCATAACTGGAATCATGAATGGTTCCAAGATGGTTGATGAATCTTATAGATCCATGACATAGGTGATTGATGAAATATATATTTGAAAACTCAAGTTATTGACCATATGGATTTGGAGCAAGAGAAGATTACTACAGATTGGTAAATCATTGACATCTCTCAAAATATGATGTAGGTTGTTGAGATTTTTTTGGGAGGGGTCTATTGTGATTTGATGATGCGTCATACCAAAACTCTTGGAGACCTAGTTCGTGGATATTATGATATGGATCTGCTACAAGTTTCAATTGAACCTACAACAATCAACAAACTAATCCATTTTTCAAATATAAATGCAAATACATTTTTTTTTCTAATGTTTAATCATAAATTCACATGAAATACTAAAATAAATTCCATTGGAAACGCCTTGAAACTAAATCCACATATTAGAATTAAAATGGAATAAAAAAGGTGTTGATTAAGGTTGGTTGTCATTGATGTCAACCCTTGAAGAAAGACCCGTAGCAAAAAGGTTTGGGTAATGGACCCAGTAGTGTTTGATGTAAATATGACTCATTTTTGTTTTGTCATGGTTGATAAGAAGTAAGTATGGATGAACTCCAAAGTGATCC
>JASDQU010400616.1:0-10160 GCA_032191745.1 Picea mariana | reverse complement strand
CAAGCTTGTTTCCACTGCATTTTACAGTTTCAGCTTATTTCGTTATTGAATAGAAAACCAGTTTTATTGTATCTCTGTTATTTTGTGTTAAGCACCTGTTAATAATCTGTATTCATTTCATTCTGCTCATAAAATATGGATCAACAAGATAGATGAAGATGCAGAAACATGGTTGTTGGGCATGAGAAAGTATTTTCAATTACACAATTATTCTTCTCATGCAAAGGGTAGAATTGCCATCTATGAACTCAAAGGAAAGGCATCCATGTGGTGGGATCAACTTGTGTAGGTACACCACCTTAAAGAGAAGAGCATTACTTGGAGGGTATTTAAGAAGTATTTTGAGAAGAAATACTTGACTAAGAGATATTATGACAAGAAAATGAAAGAGTTCTTTGAACTCAAACTTGGAAGCATGACCATAGATGAATATGAAAGAAGATTCCTAGAACCGTTGAAGTACGTCTCCTTCATCAAGGATGAGACAGTTAAAATTCAAAGGTATTTGAGTGGATTGCCAACATTCATCAGTGAAAAAATACAATATGATGATCCCAAGACATTGGAAGAGACGATAAGGCGAGATAAATGTCTATATGATCAACAGAAAGTAAGGCCAGCTTTCCAAAAAGCTTGGGAAGACAAAAAGAAGTTCAAGGAGGATCATAGGAAGAAAGGATTTAAACCATAATTATTCATAAATAGTCCACAGGGACCACCAACTTCTAAAGAGCCCAAAACGATAGAGGCAGAAGGCCAAAGGCCAAGGCAGCCACCTATTCAATGTTGGGTTTGTAAAGGAGATCATAGATTCAGAGATTGTCCTCACAGAGGTGAAAAAGGAAGGACTGTTTATAATGTACAACAAGATGAAATAGTGGAGGAAATGGGTAAAAATGTGCCAAGGATCTATGCAACCCTGGATAACAAGCAAGAAAAATATCAGTCACACATGATTGAAGTGGAAGGTATGATTAACAACCAAACCATTGCTATTTTAATTGACTCGGGAGCTAGTCATAGTTATATAGACCCTAATATGGTAGAAAGTTTGCAATTGCTAAGAAGAAAGCATGGAAAATTTTAGTTGGTACAGTTGGCTACAGGAGCCAAAAGAAAGTTTAATGATATGGTTAAGTCATGTCTCATGGACATGAACGGACTGAACACCAAGGCAGATTTGAATATCTTACCTTTAGGTTCCTATGACTGTCTAATTGGGATGGATTGGTTGGACCCATACCATGCTCTATTGGATTGTCATAACAAAGAATTCACTTGCTTGGATGAAGAAGGCAACCAAAGGAAAGTGCAGGGAATTCCCAGGGTAGAAACTGTTAGAGAAGTTTCAGCATTGTAGCTGAAGAAATGTTATAGAAGAGGATGCCAGATATTTGCAGTTCATATGGAGGAGACAACTAAAGACAAGGTGGAAAATTTGGAGGATTATGCAATCCTTAAAGAATTTGAAGATGTATTCAAGGAAGTACCAGGACTACCCCCAAGGAGAGACCTTGATTTTTCTATAAATTTGACACCAGGAGCAACTCCCATGTCAAAGACTCCTTACAGAATGAGTACACTAGAATTGAAAGAGTTGCAAATGCAGCTTGAAGAACTTATGAAAAAGGGGTATATACGCCCAAGTGTAGCACCTTGGGGTGCCTCATTCTTGTTTGTGAAAAAGAAAGATGGAATGTTAAGATTGTGCATTGATTTTAGACAGTTGAATAAAGTGACTGTAAAGAACAAGTATCCTCCGCCAAGGATCGATGATCTTTTTGATCAATTGACGGATGCAAAGATATTCTCAAAGGTAGATTTTAGATCGAGATACCATCAGGTAAGGAGTAAGGATAAAGATATCAACAAGACTACCTTCAGGACAAGGTATGGTCATTATGAGTTCACAGTGATTCCATTTGGGTTGTTAAATGCACCAGCTATTTTCATGTGCTTAATGAATGGTGTTTTCTGAGAATATTTAGACAAACTTGTCATTGCCTTTTTGGATGACATTATTATATACTCTAAGACAAAAGAAGAGCATGAACATCATTTGAGGATGGTGTTGCAAGTATTAAGGGAGCATCAGTTGTATGCCAAATTGAGCAAGTGCTCATTTTATCAGAAGCAAATTCATTATTTGGGGCATATCATCTCAAAAGATGGAATAGCAGTAGACCCTAAGAAGATTGAAGCCATTAGAGAATGGTCAGGACCAAAGAATGTGACAGAGGTCAGATCATTTATGGGTCTTGCAGGCTACTACAAGAGATTCATTGGAGGATTCTCAAAGATAGCACACCCAATCACTTCCTTGCAAAGAAAGGGTATGAAGTTTCGGTGGACGTCGGACTGTGAAAGGAGCTTCCAACATTTGAAACAATTATTGACAAGTTCTCCAATACTAAGGATTGCAGACCAAAATGAAGATTTCATTGTATGCACCGATGCATGTAATGAAGGAATTGGTGGAGTCCTCAGTCAAAATGGATTTGTGATATGTTATAAATCAAGGAAGTTGAAGGAGCATGAAAGAAACTATGCCACTCATGATTTGGAGTTGGCAGCCATAGTGCATGCCCTGAGGAAATGGAGACACTACCTCGGGGGAAAAAGATTTGAGCTAAGAACAGACCATAATGGTTTGAAATATTTATTTGATCAGCTAAATCTAAATGCTAGACAAAGTAGATGGTTAGAATTTCTAAGTGAATATGACTTTGATATGAAGCATATCAAGGGGAAGGCAAATAAAGTGGCAGATGCACTCAGCGGGAGGGTGAATGAGCTTCATACTACAACCATGAACATGTATTAGACTGATGTTAAAAGAAAAATTCTAGAGGCTGCAAATATGGACCTGCAATACAAAGAATTGATAGAAAAACTACAACGAGGTAAGACACCACAAAAGATGAATATTTTTAATTTGGGAGTAGATGGAATACTGCTGCACAAGAACAAAATTTTTGTACCAAATGTCCAGGACTTGAAACATATAATTTTGCATGAGATGCATAATGTTCCTTATGTAGGGCGCCCTGGATATCAGAAAACTGTAGCAGCGGTCAAGAGCCAATACTTTTGGCCAGGTATGAAGAGAGAAATTGCAGAATACATCGCTAGGTGTATGGAATGCCAGAAAGTTAAAACAGAGCATAGGCACCCAGCATGATTGTTGCAACCTTTGCCCATTCATGTATGGAAGTGGGAAATGGTGACAATGGATTTTATTATAGGATTGCCCAGAACAGGCAAGCTACATGATTCAATTATGGTAGTGGTGGACAAGCTTACAAAATCTACTCATTTTATTCCACTAAAAACTACTCACAAAGCAACAGATGTTGCTGATATTTTCATGAAGGGAGTGGCATGATTGCACGGAATTCCTAAAACGATTGTGTCTAATAGAGATCCGAAATTCACCTCAAATTTTTGGAAAGGATTGTTCAAAGGATTCAGAATGAATCTGAACTTTAGTATAGCTTACCATTCTGAGACTGATGGACAAACAGAGAGGGTGAATAGAGTGATAGAAGATATGTTGAGAATGTATGTGATGGTTAAACCATCAAAATGGGAAGACTACCTACACTTAGTAGAATTCGCTTACAACAATGGGTATCAAACATCATTGAAGATGAGCCCATTTGAAGCAATTTATGGCAGAAGGTGCAATACTCCAGTAAGCTAGGATAATCTAGCTGATAAAACAGTAGTCAAGCCAGAGTTGCTCAAGGAGATGGAGGACCAAATGTTGAAAATTAAGCAGAATTTGAAAGCTGGCCAAGATAGACAGAAAAGTTATGCTGATAAAAACATAATCCATAGAGAATTCAATGTGGGTGATCATGTTTTCCTAAAAGTTAAAGCTAACAGGAGTTCCCTGAAGCTGGGAAGCTGCGCCAAGTTGGCAGCTAGATTTTGTGGACCATTTGAAATCCTAAAGAGGATTGGTCCAGTTGCTTATATGATTGCATTGCCTTCATCTATGTCTGTTCATAATGTATTCCATGTATCATTGCTAAAGAAATACATACCTAATGCTAATCATGTTATTGATTGGAATGTTATTCAGGTAGAGAAAAAAGGTGCCTTCCAAGTGCATCCAGTGTGCATTTTGGATCAGAAGATCAAACAACTCTGAAATCGAACCATAGGGCTTGTAAAGGTCCAATGGACCTGGTACGGACCTGAAGATGCTACTTGGGAGCATGAGGATTCAATGTGGGCAGAATACTCGCATCTTTTTGAAAAATTTTGAAAATTTTGTTGTATATCGGTACGTGATGCACTGAGGAAAGTGCATAAATAAGGGGGGCGATTGTAACATCCCTCGGCTGAACCCAAATTTAAATGTAATCCAAGTATATTTAAGCTAGTCAGCTATTTAGACATCATTTTTGTAATACACCTTTCATGACATGGTGTGTGCATATACTGCGCAGTAAAGTGATGTAGTGTGCACATTTCTGGATACCGCGCGTAGTAACTAGAGTGCACGCAACCTTAAAGACAGAAGACACCACACATAGTAACTAAAGTGTGTGCAACCCTGAGGTCAGCGGATACCACACACAGTAACTAAAGTGCGTGCAACATTAAGGTCAACGAACCTTTGTGTATATGGTATGTGTTATAGGCTGGTGAGCCAGTATTATAAGCCATAATGCTTATGTTTTGGAATTAGGCCAGAGCACCTAGATGTTAAAGGACAGAGTGACTATTTTGTATATGTTTCATGATTAATATAAAAAAATATACATCGTTGCATGTAGACCAACCACGATAAAAGAGAAAGGGGACTAGATTCCACTAGTTAGGGAAAGGGATGGCCAAAAGTTAAGGAAAGGGATAAGCGAGACCAGATTGATAACCACCATAACCAGACCAGATTGATAACCATTCTTTTTGGTGTTTCTGTCAGCTTGGGAGTGGGATTGAAGAGGTGGGTTGTCAGGCCCATGAGAAATTCTCTGAGTGAGAGAATTGTTTGGGATCGATTTCCTGAAAGTGCTAAACTGCGGCTACAATGCTCTGAGACTTCTGGTCCGACCTGTTGTTGAATCCCTGGAAGGGAAGTGGGGTAGTCGAGGAGCCGTTGAGAAGAGAAGGGGCACACTTCCTTGGGTGGGACAAGCATGTGGGGAAGGAAAGGTTGTAGGTTGTGGTTGAGTGAACACCTGAGAGGGAGTCCTTCTGGTTATACGTGAACCTATATCCTGGTTAGGAATCCCTTTCCCGAGTGGAGTCTAGTCCCAACTTGGGGGTGACTCACTGTTGAGAGTGATGAACAGTGTAGTCTAAAGCTGGGAGGTTCGTGGATGGTGTGCACGTAGTTGGTGACATTCTCACTAAGATAAGTACTGGTTATGTGATGAATTTACATGCTGCATTGTCATTTATGTGTTATCTTATGGGTTTTATTGCTTGTGTGAGCATAACTGTCCATATGTTTAAGGGTAGACCCTTGTATACGCTGCATGTCTGTGTTTACTGTTAATTCAGTTTGAAATCGTATATTTTCAGAATGCAATTGTTTGTTTATGCATTATATGAGAAGCTTCCACTAGAGCATTGTGTGTTTATGTTCGTTTGCATGCAGTTCAGTATGTATGTATGCATGTGTGTGTATATACATATATAAAAGAGAAAAAGTTATGTGAAATAGCTCAATTCAATACTAGGGTGTTACAATATGATGTTAGAACTAAGTTGAGTGTCTGAGTAGTGGCATTCCCCAGCCTGTTGGTGGTCGGGGGTATGCTACATACCACATCTACATTAAACCTGTTACACTGGGTCACTATGAAACACAACTAAGTTTTACACTAGTGGCAGATCCTCCTTCCTCCACGAGACATGCACTGATGGAGGGTGAGGTCAGTGCACTCATGGGTGCTGCTAACGAGCCCCTATAGAACAATGTGGGTCTCGTCACCTCAATTAATGAACTTTCCAGACATGCAAAGATTTAATTATCTCTACCTGGGTCCTCATGTCCACCTAACTCCTCCTCCACCTTTCTGAATTCTTCACTGGTCTCCACCACCTTTCCTATCCAAACCCCAGATTTAATCTAGGCTGAACACAAACATTAATCTCCCTCTACAGAGGACCTATCTCACCATATTCCTACCCGGAGCCATTCATAGACTCCTTCAACTTCCACCCATAGGATTTCCTACTCTAAACCACTGCCTCATTTATCCTCGACCAACCCACCTGCTACTACTACCCCACGAGGGGAGAAATCTACCTCAGCACTAGTGAGACCTGTAGGTACTCCAAGATTCAAATGCTCGACTGGTGCACACACTATCAGGGGTAAAAAAATAGCCATAAGACCATTGTGTATGAAGAAGACAAAAAGGAAAATGGTTCTTGGAGAAGACATCGGCTTAGAAAACTCAGTATCATTGAGTCTCTATTCTCTAGTGGGTAGATTATCCTATAGACATCTCTGTCAAACTGACCTAGCAGAGTGGGTGTAGTTAACTTGGCGACCTTTGTTGGGTTATGTACCAAAGATCACCTACCTAACGAGAGGTTGGATCTGTTTCCAATTTAAAACACTAGAGGACTCCACTATCATACTTGAGCGGCTCTAGACCATAGACATCGGTAGCCTTATGCTAAAATGGTGGCAGATAAGCTTTGACCCATCACATGAGTACTTTTGTATGCACCATTTATGGGTCCTTCTACCTGTTCTACCTTTACACCTTTCAAATACAAAATCTCCCGAGGCCATTGGAAATACACTTGGTCATTTCATTAGTGTGGACCCGAAGTCCCTCATAGGCCTGGAAAAGAAAGTAGTGAGGGTAATAGTATAGATCGACATACATGAAGGATTGTTAGAATCCATTGATATTTATTGGAGAGGCCATCAAACTCGCCATAATATGGATTACCTAGGCATACCCTTTAGATGTACAATCTATAAACAAATGGGCCATCTTAGAAAATTCTTCACCGGCATCTTGGACAAGGAACAATTAGAGGACACTATGATCAAACTATCCACTAGGTCAGACTCTCCTAAAGTGAAGACACAAACCACATACACAGATTTCATGGATGTTGGTGAATGAGAAGACTCAGACTCCATCACTGGTGACATGAATCTTACTACAAATGCGGGCGAAGTTTGGGGAGCCTCAACCACTCAGGACTCCTTGGCTAGATATTTTAACTCCTTATTTCTAGCGCACGATCTGGTATATTTCCCACCATATGTTTTGGCACCTTCTTGGTGCAATGGACGAGTGGGACTGTAGTCCATTTTAAAGCGTCTAGACCGGTTTATTATTTTTGAAAATCTTGTAACATGAGATGGCCTTTCCTTACCTATCGGACCATGCCCCGATTCTACTGCAATTTGGCTCACCTGCTAATCATATTTCCTACTCTTTCAAATTGAATTCAATCTAGCTACATGAGGAAGATTTTAATACTATTTTTAATACAGTTTGGAATGATCCCATATTTCTGGTAGATCCAGGAATACAACATCGCTTTGTATGGAAATTGAAGCATATAGAAGCCTGTATCAAAAGTTGGGCTACTTTACACATAAACACACACTACATAGACTAGAAGCGTTGGAGTTTAAACTACTAGAAATCCAACAAGAAGACACACAAGATGGGGACTTTAGGGGTAGGTACCAACAATTGAAACAACTAAAATTTGAGAGGAACCAGTTGTTGCTCGCAGAAGCTCTTTGGAGGCAACAAAGGAGAGAAAAATGGATAAAGTGCAGAGATCTCAATAATAAATATTTCCACCATTTTGCAAGCTACTGCAGGAACAAAAAACATATTTGGGATATAACAGACGAAGTTGGCACTACACATAGAAGATAAAAAGCAATTAACACAACAACTAGATGCTTTTTCAAATCATACTTTGAGGCGACGCCACACAACAATATACAAGATCATGTCACTGCGGCTAGGCTCTTCCCATAATTGATAACAGGGGATGATTCTATTATTATGGATAGTCCTTGTACACTATAGGAGGTTTTGGATGCATTAAAATCCTTCACAAAGGAAAAAAGCTCGGGCCCTGATGGTTGGATAGTATAATTCTACCTACCTTTCTTTGATTTAGTTGGGACCGATCTCCTGGAGCTAGTGGAAGATTCCAGACTCCGAGGTAAGGTGATTGGGGAACTGAATTTGATCTTCTTGACCCTTATTCCAAAATCTAATAATCCAATTTCATTTGGTGACTACAGACTGATAACACTCTACAACTTGTGCTACAAGTTAATATAAAACATAATCGCAAATAGGATTAAACCTATCATCTGGAGGACACTGTCAGGTGAATAGCTGGGGTTTTTAAAGGGTCAAAATTTTCTAGATTCTATTGGCACTGCCCAAGAGTGCTTGAACAACATAAAAAACAAGAATTCAAGAGCACTCATCCTAAGACTAGACCTTAAAAAAGAATTTGACTTCATAGACTGAGACTTTCTCAGATTAATTTTGACTCAATCGGGATTCAGCCAAGCATCGATAAAGTGGACCATGAGTTGTGTAATAAGTGAAAATTTCGTTGTGCTGGTAAATGGTGAATCATCCACTTTCTTCCATAGTGGAAGAGTATTACGACAGGGATTCCCCCTCTCACCGCTCTTGTTCATCCTAGTCATGGAAGGATTAATCCTTTTTCTCAAAAAAGGCCGCGTAGAAGGAAAGTTAACGGGGATCAAATTTTTCAGGATTGTAAAGATTTTGTACCTTATATTTGTCAATGACGTCCTCTTATGGCCAATTATAGTCTATAGGAATGGAGGGAAATCAAATAAATCTTGAATATATTCTGTTGCACCACGAGATTATAGATCAACTGGTCAAAATCGACATTACACTATGCAAATATGCAAGGCCAAACCTTGGAACAACTGAAGGGAATCTTCCCTTATAGATTTGTCCATGTTTTGCAAGGTTTCAAATACCTTGGATATTATATTAAAGATGAATACTATAAGACTACAGATTGGGACTGGCTCATAGCAAAGGTGGAAAAAAAAATGGACACTGGTGTAATAGATGGCTCTCCTTAGGAGGCTGATACACTCTTATCAAAGATGTCCTAGAAGGACAACTGGTTTATTGGATGGCCCTCACAGCTATACCTACCCCGGTATTAGATAAACTAAGGAAACTAACTTACAACTTCCTCTGGTCGGGAAACACTAACCATTACAGGAAACACCTATGCAACTGGGAAACCCCGGCCAAACCAAAAAATAAGGGCGGATGGGGGATAAAAATATCTTCCATTTCAATAAAGCACTGGACACCAACTCACTATGGTGTGTTTTGAAAAAATAAGGCATATGGAGCACTTTCATTAAGGACAAATACCTTCCATACATATCGGTGGCAACCTGGCTAAGGATTGCGACAAATTACATGAGGGAAACCTCACGGATCTGGAGAAACTTGGTTAAATTGGAAAATTCGATAACACAATGGATTTTCTGGAAGCTTGGCTCTGGTCACACTATTATACCTAGAATGGATTGCATTTTAGGACTCGACCAAGCCTCTTACCTGTATCCTTATCTGATTACTCATCTAAATTTAAAAAATACCAGATACCTCTTTCAAGCTAGGAAATTTAAAAAGTACCAAATACCTCTTTCATGCCAGGAAATATAATAGAATTGGGACTCTTATCGATGGTTGGAAAACTAGTCTTGATTTGGATCTACCCGCAGAGCTCGTTGTGGAGTGGGAAAAATACTGCACATAACTTACACATGCGGGAATTCAACTACAATACATGGGGGATCAACTTATGTGGTCTGGGAAACAGATCGGGACACATTACAGTAAAAAAAATATATTCTTCTATCACAAACTCACTCTAGCAAAATATTTTTTTTGGTTGGAGGAAAAACATCTGGTCCTGGAAATTACCACAAAAGATCAAGTTGTTCACCTGGTTAACTGTAGAAAACAAAATCCATACCTGGGATAACCTCTAAAATAAAGGATGGGTGTTGGAAATACTAGAACAACTGAGAGGGGGGGTGAATCAGTTGTTTATAAGCTTAAACAATTTTATGCCTTTTAAATAATTATTAAGATTTCTTCATGTGTCATCAACCAATCATACAGCATATG
>JASDQU010400613.1:0-10890 GCA_032191745.1 Picea mariana | reverse complement strand
TTGATTTTCAGAGACAACACTTAGGCATAATCAGTGCTGATGTTTGTAACTGTTGAGTTTAAGAGGGAGTGTTAAATATAATGTAACCTCAACAGACTGACTGTACACTGCCAGCTGTCCTGGCCAGCTGTACTTTCTATTCTTGTTTTTCTTGAGCCTATTTAGCTCAGCTATTTCCCTTTGCATAGTACTAACTACTTCAGAACTTCTTCATGTACTCATTTTTTACTCTTCTTCCTATATTCTAATATACTGTTTTATGTTCTATTCTTTCTCTCTGCATTTCTTGAATTTGACAGTTGGGCTTAGCCGTGGATATGATGATCAATTCACCACTACAATGTTATTGTTTGTTTTCGTCATATTCAAGACTTGGACACTACAATACCACTCTTTGTTCTCGCACATCACATAGTTTTCCACGTTCAACAATGAAATTGAAGGAGAAAATTAGAAATATCTTGCAAGGATTTTCCGTGCGTGGAAATGACTCCTAAACTACTCGTCAATTGTGTGGAGGGAGGGAATTGAAGAGTTTCCATGAGAGTAACCTAAATTGCTTAAAATTGTTGTGACCATCAAAGATGGTGATGGGTATAAGGAGATCTAAAATTCATTGTTTGACATCGAGAAACTTTATATTCATCCCAATGAATAAAATATAGCATATAATCCAATTTAATATAATTGGAAAGTTCGTCTCAACTAACCAATACCATTATAAGATATGGATAGAAAGTATTTCACTGAAATATGAAAAATATGAAAATGACATTGAATTGAATCCAAACCATTTTTTCTCTTATTTTATGGGCGAACAACATGGAGGATTCACAATCCACTTCCTTGGTCCACTTGGCTACGTTCGCCCTAGAAAAACAAACCAATTACCTCTATCTACATTCATTTCTTCCAAGAAAAGGGCCAAAAATAATTAGCTACTCATCAACCTCCACTTCCTTGGTCCACTTGGCTACATCCGCCCTATAAAAACAAACCAATTGTCTCTATCTACATTCATTTCTTCCAAGAAAAGGGCCAAAAATAATTAGCTACTCCTCAACCTCCAATCCCTGGTTGTCATTGGATCGGGGATAAGATGTTGATGGCCACCAGAAGATGGAAAATGAATGAAAATAATAGTCCAATTGAATTTGACAGTTGGGCTTAGCTGTGGATATGATGATCACTTCACCACTACAATGCTATTGTTTGTTTTCATCATATTTAAGACTTGGCCACTACAATACCACTCTTTGTTCTCACACATCACATAGTTTTCCATGTTCAACAATGAAATTGAAGGAGAAAACGAGAAATAGCTTGCAAGGATTTGTCGTGCATGGAAATGACTCCTAAACTACCCGTCAATTGTGTGGAGGGAGGGAATTGAAGCGTTTCCATCATCCATTTAAAGGGAAATGATGAACTAGAGACTTTGGTGGGCCAAAGTCTATAGTGTGAATGGGACCCAAGAGTTTGAATTCCTTATGTACATCAACATTCTATTGTTTTTGAGACTTTGGCCACCACAATACCACTTTTTATTCTTGTACATCACACGATTTTCCACGTTGAACAATGAAATTGATGGAGAAAATGAGAATTATCTTGCTAGGATTTGTCATGTGTGGAAATGACTCCTAAGCTACCCGTCAATTGTGTGGAGGGAGGGAATTGAAGAGTTTCCAGAAGAGTAACCTAAATTTCTTAAAATTGTTGTGACCGTCAAAGATGGCGATGGGTATAAGGAGATCTAAAAGTCATTGTTTGATATCGAAAAACTTTATATTTCCTGGGGAATTTTACAATCCATGATCGAAGATGGAAAAGTCATCTAAATAAATTTTATTATAATTTAAAATCTAAATAAATTTTATTATAAGTTAAAAATGATGAAAAACTTTTTGGATATAGTTGGTTAGATTGGGTGAAGAATAAAAATTGAGTAAAAGAATTAGCCATTAAAGTAATTACATGAAAARAGGGGGTAAATGTAAGAATAATACTATAAATAGGGGAGGAAATTTGAATATATCATTAAAAATTAACATAAACAAAGAAGTGGGTAGATTAAAAGGTGAAACAATATCAAAGAGAAGTAGAGCAATGATGCTAGGATGGGGGAGGAACATAATCAAAAAAGAGGGGAGGAAGATGGAGACAAATATAAAAAATATTTAATAGGAGGATGCATAATGGTCAAGGTGGTGAATGGTGGGTTTCCAAGATTGGCTCAGCTTGTAACCATCTTCACAGTTGAAATTATTAGGATGTTTTTCGATTTCAAGGGCTTCCCGAATAAAACTAGAGGAGTAATGTGGGGTGGAGACTAAAATTTTTGTTTGGTCAAAACAAATAAGGTGCTTAGAGTTAAAAGAGTGTTCAACAATGATTAATTTGGAGATTCAGTTATAGGTGGTATCAACTATATGCTCTTTAAGCTAGGCTTTAAAGGTTATACCAATTTGACCTATGTAGGATTTCCCACAGGAACAAGGAATTTGGTAAACTCTTGGGCCAAGCATCGAGTCGGATTTATCTTTAGCAATTCTAAAAAGTTGTTTTATGATTTTGTAGGGTTGAATATAGTTTTAATGCGTGAATGAAATGTGGTAACGTGTGAAACTAGTTGTTCTCCATTCATAGCACATAGGGTTCATTCTACATACATGTGGGTGGGTCGTTATCTTCAAAATTGGCTTAGGGAAGATAGATTCCCAGATTGATCATTTTTCTTAGCTAAGAGTTTCAATATTTGATCAGTGATGCCTTGGATATAAGGTAGAGAGATTAGAGCATGAGGAGGGGAGGAGGGAGAGGTGATTTTTGGTTTAGGGTTACTGGTTGAGCGAAAATCTTGGTTGATTTGAGAGAGAGAGTAGCCATTGGATAAAATGGTTTCGGTTAGGTGGGCCTTTTCCTTTGTGAGGAATTTAGGGGAAGAAATACGGATGCCCTGAGTGAGAAAGGTTTTAAGGACAACATAGTTTTGAGCCGGATGGTGGTGGGAGGTGGTGTTGAGGTATCTATCGATCTGAGTTTTCTTCCTATAGACCCGATGGGAGTTGGAGCCATCAAGAAGGCGAGAGATGAGGACATTTAAGAAAGGGATAGAGTTGTCCTTTTTATTTTCCATGGTCACAAATTACATGTGGGGGAGAAGTTTGTTAGATTATTAAAGAAAGAGGTTAAGTTGGCTTGGCCATGAGACCAAATGAAAAACATGTCATCCACAAAATGAAACCAACATTTAGGTTTGAGGTGAAAGTTTCTTAAGGCTAAAGATTCAAAATGTTCCATAAATATGTTGGCAACCACTGGGGATAAGGATGACCCCATGGTTGTGCCTTCAGTTTGTTCATAACAAACCCCCTTAAAGGTGAAAAAGGTTGAAGAGAAGCAAATTTTGATGAGGTACAGAGTTTTAGGGTCTACCAATTTTGAGATCAGGGACAGATCTTCCAAAATGGGGATTTTGGTGAAAAGAGAGACCACATCGAAGCTAACCATAAGGTGTTGTTTATCAAGGTGGAGATTGTGGGTTTTATGAATAAAGTCAGTGGAATCTTTGATAAAGGAGGAGGTTTTTCCTACAAATATTTTATGTTTCTTTAAAATTTTATCATACGATAAATGCATGAGGATACCAATGGGTAGGAGATCCAAAAGTCAATCAAAACTTCTTTAGCAAAAGAAACACACCTCAAACCATAATTCCCACCACTGCGTTGATGCCACCTAATTTATATACACACCTCCAACCATAATGCTCACCATTGAGTTAATGCCACCCAATTAATCTATGCTCCTCAAAACATAATGTTTACCACTTATTTGATTCCACCAAATTAATATACACGCCTCAAACCATAATTATCACCACTGATTTGATGCCACCTAATTAATTTATGCACCTCAAAACATAATGTTCACCATTGAGTTGATGCCACCTAATTAATTTCTCTATCGATTATTAGTGGTGCCTCACATAAACGAACGATTGAAAAAATGATGTCCTAAGGAACACATAATGCATTCAACCATTAATTGTGTATCTTCCAGTACACTATGTTCATTGTTACGAGGGAAATCACTCTATGGCATGGGGTAAAACACAATAGATGGAAATGACTGCAGAAATCAACTCTAGTCTCGAGTATGCTATATAAACAAAGATGCTAACAAGACAAGATAAAGAGCCTACCTCATCCGGACGTTTGTAGAAGACCATCGTTGAGCACTCGACTCAAAGCTATATACTCGCAACTTGTCCTCAAAAACCAAGATACATAAGCATATGGTGATAATATATAAAGTTAGCACATATAATAGCATAATCCATCAATATTCATAACAAATATCCCCATGGAATAAAAATTCAAATATTTGCAAGACATTAATTGGACGAGAAAAGAGTATTTTTATTAAAATATAATCAACATAAGTGCATGAATGACAAACTTTTGTGTCAGCACATCTCGAAACCGAGAAACTAAGTCCCTTCCAGTTGGGCCTCCACCACTTCAATCCTCCACCAAAGGCAAGCTCATATAAGAGAGACAATGAGGTTCTCCATCAAATAGGGAAGAGCTTGGGGGCTAAACAATGTGTTCATACTTAAAAGGACAAAGGGATGCAGACTCAATATGAAGTGAATAATTTCTCTAGAGTAACTTTGCTCTCAAAGTTGAATTCTTCTCCTCTTTTCCACAGCTTGGATATGGCCCATTTATAGCCTTCAAATGGAATTGAAGGGCTCAGTCAGAACGTTTCCAATATATAGAAGGTCAAGGATCATGGATCTCATGACGTGACATGGAAACCCGACACCATTTTTTAATTTTGAGCACAAAACCTTATGTACACAGGCTGTAATGGTGCAACCTACGTATATGCATGTTGTATAGTTGTTAGGGAGCGTATATGTGGAAAAATATGTTTTTTAGCTCTGGGAATTGTAAAAAGGGACTTCAATTCTACATAGGGAAATGGAAAAGGCCTTATGAGAAAGTTGCATGGGGTGAAAAAAATATTGCTATAACATTCACAACTAGTGTATGATGGATAATTGAATTCATAATGTTATCTTAGGTGAAAACCATAATTTGAGTTTAACGAGAGAAATGTTCATCGCTAATGTTGTGACATGTTCCAATGTGATTTAAAACGAATTCATAATAAACATCGAATGGTTATGGCCCATATCAAAACAAAGCAATTGAAAAAATTAGAAGTACTTTGTCTACATAAGTAAATCTCATGACTATAGAAGATGATGAAAAGGTACGAGGTTGCAATTGACAGGGTGAATCCCCCCACATTAGCTCAATCAACTACCACTCACCTACAAAGTGAAACATTGCCAATGTAGATGCTAAAATAAAAGGACAACAAGTAAAATTAACCCTAAAGAGGAACATTGCCAACAAGAAGACAAAATTAGGGAGAAAGAGCACTACGAATGGGCAGTTGAAGATATGAGCACACTTGGCCTTCCAGTTACTCCCAATAAAGCTAGTACTACCTATAAACCCATTCCTAATGACTAAGAAGGGGTATTTGGCATAGTAGTGAAGGAATGTTGAGTAAATTCCTATCATGTGATTTCCTAGATGTTTCAAAGAGCTAGACACCATTGTAATTTTTGCAATTGCCAAGAAATAAAGATTTAGCATAGTCATTCATTGCTAGAGTTTTTACTTCAAGTTTCTCCAAGATAAATATTGTTGTCTATTGCATTTAATTAACTGTGTGGATGATATTTTTAGTGTAATTGCCTCATTTGGATGTATTCCTATGTGTGTTCCACTTAAATGTTGTGAACAATGATCTCCCCAAGTTGATCTGATGGAGAAAACCCTTTTTTAATTATGGACCATTTATATCATTACTAGAGGAGATTGACATATCAGGGAAAAGGAATATTGACTATGTTTCCTAATTCCAGCCAAAGATTTAAATAGTTCTCTAGAAATCAACATTTAATCTACTCACCAGCCATTGTTTCAGTCGTTGAGAAACCACACACACTTCAAATTATATGTCATTCACATTTCAAATTATATGTCATTCACATTTTTTCAATTAATTAAAGCGACCAAAAATCCAATTTCCCATTCAATCCTTACAACAGCCTTCTCATTCTTATTAAATCATTGACTTGAGGACATGGAGATAGCACAAAGACGCACAGTCAATGTTGGGGATCTTAGTGATTCCGAAAGTGAAAATAAAGTTGAACATGAAGAAGAATAAATTTCAACGGAAGATGCTGCAAATGAACGCTTGATTAGAGCTGTCACAAGGATGGGTGCCAGGGAAAAAATGGACATCCCAGTTTATGAGGGAAACCTGGATGCTGAAGAGCTTCTAGACTGGATTAGAGCTCTGGACACTTATTTTGACTATGAAGATGTCGAGGAAGACAAGAAGGTCAAACATGCTGTCACGAGATTGAAAGGACATGTAGCATTGTGGTGGGATGAACTACAAGCCGGCAGACACTGCAAAGGCAAGTAGAAAATCAAGAGTTGGGATAGGATGATTGCGAAGATGAAGGCAAAATTCATTCCTAGGGATTACCAGATTACTCTGTTTTGAAGAATGCAAAATTTGAGACAGAAGCTGATGACAGTGAAGGAATATACTGAAGAATTCTACAGGCTGAACATCAGGGTAGGTCATCAGGAAAGCGATGATGAAAAGGTTGCCAGATACATGAACGGTTTGAGATACAACATTCAAGATGAGATGAGCATGGTAACCATCTGAATGGTGGAAGATTCTTATCAGATGGCTCTAAAATATGAAGAGAAGCTAAGCCGAAAGCAAGTTCAGAGAGGGTGAGGCAAGATTCAAGCTAGGGGCAAATCAGTTGTCCAAGATAAAAACTAGAAACCTAGGGAGGACTGGAAGAAAACTCAGACTCGAACTGAAAGAGGTGGAACCTCACAGCGAGGGAAATATTCTGAACAGTGAGGGAAGCATACCGAACAGAGAGGAGATTATGTTGATAATAATATTTTTCCTCGTACTAGAGGTAGAGAAAGAGGAAGAGGTGGAGTAATAAAATGCTTCACGTGTGGAAAGAATGGACACAAATCTTATGAATGTCCAGATAAGAAGAAAGAGAGTGGAGAGACTCACATCGTCGAAGCACAGAGGCGGAATGTTGAGGCAGAAGATCGCTGATGATGCAAAAAGTTATTTTGACACCAGAGAAGGAGGTGGAGAGTTCGGTTCAAAGAAACAGTCTTTTTTCGGACTACTTGCAAAACCAAGGGCAGGGTATGCAAGGTCATTGTGGACAGTGGTAGAATGGATAATCTCGTTTCAATGGAGATGGTAGAAAAGATGGAGCTGGAGACGACTGAACATCCAAGTCCATATAGAGTTTCATGGCTACAAAAGGGACATCAGGTAAATGTCACTAAACAATGTTTAGTTGAATTTAAGATAGGAGGATATAATGATAAGATACTCTGTGATGTTATCCCCATGGATGTTTGTCATCTATTGTTGGGTATACCATGGCAATATGACAGGAATGTGATTCATGATGGGAGGATGAATACATACACCCTAGAGAAGAATGGGAGAACTCACATGTTGCTTCCAATCAAAGATAGGGAAGTGAAACATGAAGTAAGTAACACTGTACTTCTCATGAGTGGGAAGGAACTCCTTAACGAGGTCAATAAGAAGGAGGAACCACAATTCATTGTGGTCAAGAAGCCAACAATTGTTTTAACTAGCACAAGGATAGATGATTTACCAGAAGAAGTTTAGGAACTGTTGGAAGAGTTCGCTGACATAGTAGTGGACGAACTACCTCGTTTGTTGCCACCAATCAGGAGTGTGATTCATCATATTGATCTCATACCTGGAGCCAGTTTACCAAACAAAGCAGCGTACAGACTAACGTCGCAGGAGAATGAGGAGGTCAAAAGACAAGTCCAGGATTTGTTGGATAAAGGGTTGGTTAGAGAAAGCTTGAGTCCATGAGCTATTCTGACAGTACTCAGTCCAAAGAAAGACAGAGGCTGGAGGATGTGTACTAATTCAAGGGCAATCAACAAGATAACCATCAAGTACAGATTTCCATTGCCAAGGATGGATGATCTGATGGATTTCTTAAGTGGAGAATTTTTTTTTTTGAAGATTGATTTGAAAATTGGATATCACCAGATTCGTATGAGGGAAGGTGATGAATGGAAAACAGCCTTCAAGACTAACGAAGGGTTGTATGAATGGCTTGTTATGCCATTTGGGTTAACAAACCTTCCAAGTACCTTCATGAGGTTGATGAACGAAGTCCTGAAGGAATTCATTAGAAAATTTGTCATTGTGTATCTGGATGATATACTAATCTTCAGTAAAACAGAGGCAGAGCATCTAAAACACTTAGCTACAGTGATGAAGATATTACAGCAAGAGAAGCTGCTGATAAACATGAAGAAATCCTCATTCATGAAGACATAACTCATCTATTTGGGCTTTGTTATTTCTGCAGATAAATTGAGGATGGATCTAGATAAGGTGGAGGTGACCAAGAATTGGCCATCACTGAAGAGAATATTTGAGGTGAGAAGTTTTCATGAATTGGCTAGTTTCTACCAGAAGTTCATCAGGAATTTTAGTGGAATTAGTGCACCGATGATGGACACAATGAAGAAAAGACACAAATCTTTTCACTGGACAGAAGAGGCTGAGAAGAGTTTTAATCTGTTGAAGAGGAAAATCACAGAACAACCAATTCTGGTGTTGCCTGATTTCCAAAAGGCATTTCAAGTGAAATGCGATGCAAGTGGATTTGCAATAGGGGCAGTCTTGAGTCAAGAAGACAGGCCAATGGCATACTTCAGTGAGAAGTTGAATGAAGCAAAGGTGAAGTACTCCATATATGACAAGGAGTTCTATGCTATCATTCAGGCATTGAAGAAGTGGAGACACTATTTGATTCTGAAGGAGTTTGCCTTATACAGTGACAATCATGCACTGCAATTTGTGACTCAACAAAAAAAGTTGAATAAAAGACATGTAAAATGGGTTGAATACATGCAGAACTTTACTTTTGTAATCAAGCATATTTCCGGAACTACTAACAAGGTTGTTGATGCTTTGAGCAGGAAATGTTTGTTGTTGCAGGAGTTCAGAGTTAAAACACTGGGTTTTGATGACCTCAGGGACATGTACAGAGATGATCTAGATTTTAAGAAGGCATATGAAGAAGATGAGAATCCAATTCTCAGAGATAGAATCCAATGGACAGAATACATAATCCAGGAAGGATTGTTGTTTAAAGGTAATCAACTTTGTATTCCAAACTGCTCCATGAGGGAAAATTTGTTGAAGGAGAAACACAGTGGAGGATTGGTCGGGCACTTTGGTCACGACAAGACATTCGAAAAACTGAATGAGTCATATTTTTGGCCAGGAATGCGAGCAGATGTCAAGAGATTTGTGGACAGATGCAGAATTTTCCAGCATTAGAAAGGAAAGAGACAGAATGCAGGATTTTATCAACCATTGCCAATACCTGAGAGGCCATGGGATGCAGTCAGCATGGATTTTATATTGGGGTTGCCAATAACACAAAGAGGGTTTGACTCAATCTTTGTGGTGGTGGATAGATTTTCCAAAATGGCACACTTCATACCATGTCAGAAAACCAGTGACAGAACTCACATTGCGAATTTGTTTTTCAAAGAAGTCATTCGACTTCATGGCTTACCAAGGAGCATAGTTTTGGATCAAGACACTAAGTTCGTGGGACACTTCTGGAGAACATTATGGAAGAAGTTGGGAACAAATTTATCGTTCAGTTCAGCTTATCATCCTCAGACGGATGGACAGACAGAAGTGGTGAACATTAGTTTAGGAGACTTGCTGAGGAGCTTGGTGACAGAACACCATAGCCAGTGGGACAACATATTACCATAGGCAGAGTTTGCTTATAACGACTCAGTTAATAGAAGCACAGGACAAAGTCCATTTCAAATTTTTTATGGCATGCAACCGAGAGGAATTCCTGAGATGAGAGATTCAAAATAGATTGCGACTAGGAGCACTAGTGCAGAAGATTTCGCAGAGGCGATGAAAGAACTTCACAGCCAGGTGAAGGAGCGTTTACAGAACTCGAGCCAGGAGTATAATAAAAGAGTAGATCAACACAAGAGACAACTTCAATTTGAGGTTAGTGATTTGATTCTGGCACATCTGAGAAAGGAAAGGTTCCCGGAAGGGGACATATAACAAACTGAAGATGAAGAAGATCAAACCATGTAAGGTATTGAGGAAATTTGGGGCAAATGCTTATGAGATTGAATTACCCGATGGGATCAGAATTTCTCTGATATTCAATGTCTCATATTTCTACCCATATAAAAATGAGGAAGTAGGAACAAGTGATGAACAACCAGAGATCCAGTGGACAAAGCAGATGCCTATTGCAGAGAAGCCACAAATGGAAAGCATACTAGACAAAAGAATTAGCATGAAGACCAGAAGAAAACAATACTTTGAATACTTGGTCAAGTGGAAAGGACATCCAGTTGAAGATGCCAACTGGGAGAATGAAGCAGAGATTCAGAAGCATGGACAGACCGTGCAATACCTCATGGATAGGATCCCATGAAAATTTTCAAGTGAGGGAGTATGATGCAGGAGCATCGCCAATGTCAAGCAAGCGTGGGGCAAGCGCCAACACATTTTAGACACATGATAAATTATTTAAAAACTTTTGAAGATATATGCGCCAAACGTAAATGTGATAGTTAAGGAGAGGCGTACTTATATATTATAAAGGACCTTGAGCAATCCGCTCTCGTCCATAGTAGGTAGAAGGAATTTATGTTAGTAGGTAGCTTTGAATTCTCAGAGTTGACA
>JASDQU010400608.1:0-10837 GCA_032191745.1 Picea mariana | reverse complement strand
CTTCTTGTTTTTATGTTTTGTATTTCCCTCGATTTATTGGTTAGTCTTGGGAGTTGTCGATTGGACACTGTGTACATCTGATGTCTAGGTTATGGGGGCAGCCGAACTAGGAGTTTGGCTAGCCACAGTCTATTGAATCGATAATTGTTGTAATTGATTAGACAACAGATCCATGGACTTGCTTTTTGTTGAGCCTACTATGCCATCGGCGTGAGGCCCAAATTGTTTTTTGGATTTTTCGAGAGTTGAACATGGTGCATCGGGTAAGATCTCGTATAGCATGCCAGACTGAGAGTAAATCAGTTCCATCTGTTGGGGTCTCATAATAGCCTCTTCTTCAAAAAACACCCCAAACGTTGCTATGTCTTTGGACACGCAAGGAACCAAATACTTTAAGAACCACTCGATTAATAGTGCAGGAGGGACCTTGAATTTAATCAAACTCTTTCATCATCACCATTCTTGGATGTGATCCGAGATATGATCATCTTCTTTCTGCTCAAAGTTGGCTAACAACTCGGTGCCAACATCGTATCTCACTGGAAACTGGAAATGGTTCAAGAAAACCATAGCCAGGTCATTAAAGTAAGAATACTTTGATTTATTGATCTCGATATACAATTTTGTTGCACCCCTTATAAGAGTGCGTTAAAACAAGAAAAACTACACAGAGTCATCCTTAAATGAGTTGGATGAGCACCAGAAGTGAAAAGTCATCACGTGATCACCTGGATCTTCACTAGGATTTCCCTCAAACTTA
The DNA here is from genome assembly GCA_032191745.1 of Picea mariana. Lineage (NCBI taxonomy): Eukaryota > Viridiplantae > Streptophyta > Pinopsida > Pinales > Pinaceae > Picea > Picea mariana. The sequence goes on along the minus strand of JASDQU010400608.1, from coordinate 10,077 downwards.
GGTATGTCGAAAGGAAACTTAGTTGGCATGGGGGGGCAACGTGCATCATGACGAATCAGGTCATTTAACAATATCGACAGGTCTGGAAAATGTAGAGTTTCCAGAAAAGGTAGTCTCGGTTGCGGAGTATTTACATGAAAAGAGGGACTTGGATTCTGGCTGGCACCAGTTTGCCAGGAAAATTTGGACTATTGGCTAGGGTTTTGGTAGATTCCATGATGGCCATGTCCAGTGAAAGGGACTTGTGTCTGATGATGTATCATCAACTAATTCTTGAATTTAGATGACATGGCTTGAGAAAAGATTTCTGCCTTTATAGTCTTCCATGGACCTTGGTTGGGGATGCCCCTAATCAACCCTCCTGGCATAGGTACTGAACCTTTCCGAGGGTTCCACATAGTTTGGAAGGGGTTTACCACAATCGACATCGCTTGCAAGGGAAACGAGCCATGCCAAGGATTCCCAAGACCTTGCAAGGAGTAAAATCCTGTCATCGCTACCTGTGAAGGAATGAAAACTTGTGCAAGGTTCTGTTGACCAAAGACGAGGTTTCCCCCAGTCAAGAAAGAAGAATAAGTAAAAATGTTATTTCCAAACACACCAAACAAAGAAAATGACATTGATCCCACCAAAGTCATGTAGTATGAAGGTCCCTGGTTCCCTCCACTAAACAAACTATAATTGGTATTAGGCCCAATTGGATGTTGAAACATGGCACCGAGTGAAGGGAATGAAGGAGGGATGTGACCCCCACTGTAAGGAATATCATTGAATGGGTAAGTGGTTCCCACGACGGATCCTTGCAAGGGAGCATTAGATCTCCCTACCCCTATACCAATGGTATGTAGAGTAGAGTATGTGAGAATCTAGTTAGAGTCAAAACCAGGAATCCCATATGAAAAGGGAGCACCCGACACATTTTGAATGAAGGGAACAATGGTCAATGTCATCTAAAGAATCAAACCACTTCCCAAATTTGTGGGTGTCGGGACAGTCATGGTCCTGAAAGGAGGAGGTGGGGGAGTAGGCACAACAACCCCTCCTGTGGAATCCGTCATGGGAGTACACAGAATCCTAGATGAAGTAGTGTTAGTCACTTTCATTGTCGCTCATCGAACAAATTGTCGTTCAGGAGAAGTCACCTTGGGAGGGACTATCTGAATTAGAAGTTGCCTTGATAAGTCGATGACCGGAGGATTTGATGGCATGAAACCTTCGGTCTCAAGGTCATAAACGATGGATTCCTCCAGTGAGGGAAAGTCTTCTCTAAGAGCTATCTCATGTACAGTTTTCTGTATCCCGGTATCTTCGAACAATCCGCTTGATCTAGCCTACACCTCAACGGTGGCAGAGGTGGCTCCAAAGTAACCAACGATAGGCCCTAAATCCTATGTGAATGATGGAGTTGTTGATCTTCCACCTTGTGAAATGATCAACCGACACTGTAAGGTTTAGCTAGCATGAAATCACCAAGCACACACTAAAATTTCCTAAAGGAAGATCAATCAGACAACTAACTAGTAGGAAGAACAATTATGTTAATCGACACCAGAGAAACTTATNCAGTATCCTCTACAAAGCATGATTCGACCTCTGCCCTAGGTACCATGGTATACCCATGCAGACACCTATGAAAGTCTTTAAAAATTGGCAACTAGGTTTCCAGCTTGCAGTCAGTCACCAAGCGGGTACGTTCGACAATCGGGTTGATCGTAATGAGTAGGATAAAAAAATTTGAAGCCCTTCAAGGGTACCAAAGGAAATTGGTCTAGAAGACAACTGAGGATATCGAACGGATTTGAGGTCCACGAGGCTTCGTAGTCAAATGTGATCAGTGTGATTACCAAGAAAGACCCTCAATATACAATCCCCACTATGCTTGGTCCAGCTTTGGTGGGGTTATCTCCTCTACCTTTCCTTGCACAACCTCTTGTTTATCCCTTGTGTTAGAGGGGGGTCCCAGGTAACTCTTACAATGTTGGAATTTAGACACTCCCTATCACAGACTCCAATGTTTGTTTAGATTTCCTTGAAGAATTTCCTCTTCACACCTATTTCAAGGCCATAAAGCCTGGACTAGTTGGTGAACCCTACAAACAAAAAGTATAATATATTTTAAGTTAAGCATTGATTTTATGGGCTTGATTTACTCAAAGGATATGAACATGCAACTTGTGTTTTTTGGAAGAGATGAAAGAGAAGAAAACTTTAGAGCATTTATATGAAAAATAAAACTAGATACTTCAAATTTAAAGCAAAGGCTTGTAAATAATTGTGAATGTCAACTTTTCAAAACAATGTTCCAGGATCCTATAACCGAAATTTTCCTAAAAGAGATTTTCATTTCACAATGAAAAACTATTTATACTTTCAGGAAAACAAGAAAGAACTTTGAAACATAAACTCTTTTCTTTTTGCAAAAAGACAACCTACGCTACACTACCAAACTAAATGCATGAACGCAATATTTTGTATTTTTTGAAATGCTTAAACAAGAAAAACATAAGTAAAATATTATTTTCGTTTTTCAAAGCATAAACTAGATAAAGAGAATATAAAAATCCAAGACTCATATAGAACCTATACCACTGCGTAAACGCAGGGACTCAAAATAATCTAGAGGGGGATATAACTCTTAAAGGCCAACTCTAAACCTCTAAGGAAAAAAAATAATATCAAGAAATAAGTTAAAACCGAATCTTTAACCCAACCAAAGACCACTAAGAGAGATCCTGTAAAGTCTAAGAAAGGCTTGAGAATCCGAAAGCTTCTGTCAAGAAAGAGAAAAACTCTTCTTTTTTTTAAAAACCCTTCAAGAAACAGAGACATGAGTTATTGCACCAGCATCCTGCATATGTATGTGTGTTGTATATTGTGCAGACTCTGTATGTACGTGGGCTGAGCCAAAGCAGGTCACATACACCTCTGAGATTTTTCAAAAAGAAAAAAGGATTGGCATATTGACTTGGTAGGGAAGACTGATAGGCACCTGGGAGGTGACCAGAGACCCTAAACTAACTTAGTAAACCTAAAGAACTAAAAAAGAAATTGAAAAAACCAATTTAAACCAAAATATCCCACTAAGACCCTAGAGAGACTCCCAAGTGGAGTCGCTAATTCTTCTAGCGGGGAAAATCCTCCTATTACTATACTGGGTCGAGTTACAGGAAGAGCATTGGCTTCCCTTAAAAGACAGTTCTATTCCTAAGCTACCCAAAAAATATATAAACTAAAAAAATTGGACAGTGACAAGAATATTTCAGTGACAGGTCACAAGTGGATGTGACAGAGGTAGAAAGGGTCTGAAGGGCTAGAATGTTGAAGTTTCATAAACCCTAGTTTCGGAAGGTGTACGCATGTTTACATAAGGAAGGGCATGTACATTTGCATGCTTCAGTACAGGCAGGTCATGTACATATGTGTTTTGCACTATTGATAGGTCATGTACCTTTTGACAAATTTGGTTATGTTCACAAGAAGGGTCTTGTACTTGAGGATTGGGTTTCTCACGTCTCAATAGGTATTGAGATCTGCAAGCTGAGTCTTGCATTGAAAGTTGGTTCTCTTGTGGAGTTGTTTCTCTATTTAGTTGTTTTTGATAAACCCAAGGATTGTAGTCCGTAATACAAAAGAAACTTATACATATATCTTGTCTACCTTTTATTATTTATGGTGATGGTTTATTGATGATGTTTTCTGTTGAGATATGATTACAACTAGTTATAAATGAAGCAATGAATATTGAGTAAATGGTGATTTCTAGCTAAGATATTTTGTAAATAAGTGAAAAGATCCCTACACTGATTCACCCCCCCCCCTCTCATAGTGTGGTCGGTGTGTCCAACATCTTCCATGCACTATTCCATCAGGTGCATGTTGGAATCATACCTTGTTGTGGTCCTTACAATACTTTCGTCTGAGTCCTTCCAAATATTTGGCCTTTTTCTACCCCTCGTGTTGGATGATGGAGGATTTCTTAAGGCATTCCTTCCAGTGGATCTCTTCCTATTGAATTTAGCGCATATTTCTCTGGGACATGGATATATATTTTTTATTAGTACCTTGGGGCTTGCAATCATTAGTGCCAAGTTCCCTCACAATTGACAGTGGGAATGCATCAATGTCCCATGATTGATAAATTCTATCAGGTGTTCAACATTAGATCAATTATTCACACTTGTTATATTGTACTAGGTACCTTGACTCTCATTATCATCAATGGTGGGTTGTCTCATGTTTGTTAATGGTATACATCAATGACTGGTTATCAAATGGTGTCCCATTGTGTTCGACTTAAACTACCTTATTCACATAGGGTAGACTCATACCACGATGGTCGGATTGAATACTTCAGGTGAAGTACGAGCATCACATATTTTGTGCTCCTATCTGAACTATATTGATTGTACCACCCTCACAGACATTGGTAATTGTAGAGTGCCTATTGGTTCACTCCATTGGTTCCAAATTTCCTCTGTTTGATTCTAAGACATAGCTCCACTGTGTATCTATTCGTGGTTATGATCTACATTTGCATCGATCCACTATGTTTTTCCTCATGGCCATGATTGTTTCTCTTATATATCACATAGATCCATTGTGAATAGTTTTCATGGCCATGGAAATTAGTTATATTTTTATCAATCATGGATCCACAGTGTATTTTATTGGCATCCATGCTTACATCATACTCAAGAATGGGAATTCGTGAATTGAGAAGAGAGTATCTTGTTTCTATTGTAGGCATTTTTCTAGGACTGGTCTTCAACTAATCCTACCCACTAGCCCCTCCATTATCTCATGACTTTTGTAATGTATTTCATGCATCATTTTCTCTTTTTACCTTACATATTAGGGGGAATCTATTATAGTGTCATTTTCCACTATACATGAATATGATGACTCATTGTCCTATGTTAGATCTTTTTCCCTGCTTGCAGGACTTAAATACCCTTTTTCCTCCTCAAAAACTTATTTAAAAACCCCATTTTTCAAAGTGTACGTGACTTTCCTTAAAGAAACTCACGTACATATGTGGATTCCCTATTAGAAACTCGTATACCTATTAATTGTCTCAAAAAAAATATAATCCTGTCATTTCGGGCATAGTTTACAGGATTTTATGTTGGACATGGTGTTGGCATTGATGTCAAAGGAGACCAATATGGTCAATATTGGACATAGTGTATTCTATTAGAATTGATGGAAAGAGGATAAATATGGTCATTGAGAACTTGGTTGATGTTTATGTATTCATATCAATATCCTAGCAAAATTTTATGTTTAATTATGTTACTGGCATACATTCACAGAAGAACAAATTTAACAGAAGTGAAGGGCTTGTTCACTCCACGAAGATATCATTGGAATAACTTTACAACGGAACCTCAAAAAGAAGTTATTGTGCTCTAAATAAAAGAATAAAGGTTCAAATCTAGTTCTTCAATAGAATACAACAAGTGTCAAGGGTCTGGTATAAAAATATCAGCAAGTTACCTTCAAAGAACCTCCCGTACCTTCCACCTCGCATAGTTTCTGGGGAAACTGATCATACGTCGACTAATTGGGCATGTTCTAAACAAAACCCATGTCGTAGAATTTTAAAATTCATTTTTTTTTGCTTCATAATATTCATTTGAAATTCACTGTCTGATTTAGATTCCTTTTTAAATTAAAATCAATTAATAAACATAAAAGTCGGCATTTGTGTTAATTAAATGAAGAGGTGCAATTTTTTATTATTAAAAAGACACATTGATTCATTTTCTCTTTTTTAAAAAGACACATTGTTTCAATATAATATACCTCTTGAGAGACTATATAAACATAAACAAATGGTAGGAAGAAAAATTTCTCTATAGTCTACATCAGAAGATCAAAAGAAGGAGCAGATTCCAAGAAATAAATTGTAAACATTTTATGCAATGAGGGTGGTAGGGAGGAGCTCAGGAGGATTGTAGTCCTCTGCAGGTTAAAGTCTGTTTCACAAGGGAGTTGGTGCTTCCGAGAGTTGCTTCTTTGAAACAAGGGAGTTGGCGATTCCTGGAGTTGGTGCTCTAAAACAAGGTAATTGGTGTCTCCTTGATTTGGTTCTCAAAAGAAGAGAGATTGGTGTCTCTCACACAATTGTAACTTGTACTTGTTATTATTATATTTAAATTTATGTATTCAATACATTCTTGTTGATCAATTGTTAAAATTTTAAAAGAAGAAGCAATATTGATTCACCCACCCCCTTACAATATTACAACAATTGGTATCAGAGAAATTGCCTTCACCACAGTTTAACCACCGGAAGGTAGATTATCAAGAGACGAAATGGATCAACAAGAAGGAATGTCCTTCAAAAAAGCACCACTGTTTAAAGGAAATGATTATGTTTTCTGTAGTATAAGAATGAAAAGTTATATAATGTCCTTTGGTTGTGATGTCTGGAAATATATTGAAAATGGTTACACTGCTCCATCTACTAAACCTACTAATACTTTTGCAAAGAAGCTCTACAATGACAATTCAAGAGTTGTTAATGTTATTCTTGGAGGATTAACAAATCCTATATTTGTAAAAGTGATGCATTGTAAATCAACAAAGGAAATTTGGGATAAATTGAAGATCATCTATGAAGGAGATGGAAAGGTCAATAAAGATAAACTTCAAACACACAGAGGGAAGTTTGACAATCTAAAGATGAAATATGAAGAAAACATTACAGAATATTTTCAAAGAGTGGATGAAATAGTCAATTTAATCAAAGCATTGGGAGAAGATCTAAAAGACACGATTATTGTCCAAAAGGTGTTGATATCATTACCAATGAGATATGATGCTAAGGTATCTACCTTGGAAGATTGAGAAGACCTTGACATCCTTATAATGGATTAACTTCATGGGATTCTTATAGCATATGGAATTAGAACCAACCAAGAAAATTCATAAAAAAGGGAAACAATCTTCAAAGCATCGAAAGCAACAAGGAACCATAAGCATTTTCCAAATGAAAATCGCTCAGATATATCAGATGAAGAAGAGGTCAACTTTATAAGAAAACTCAAGAAAGGGTCTGGAAAATACAAAGGGAAGTTACCATTCAAATGCTTCAACTGTGGAAAAATTGGACACTTCACTAACAAATATACCTATCCCAAACAAGAAGACAATGATGATGTAGAAGATTACAATCAGAAAGACCATAAAAATGGAAAAAACAAAAACAAAAAGAATAATACATTTTACACCAAAGAGGACAACAATTCATCTAAAGAACGTGAATATGAAGAGTCATACCATCTATTTATTCAAGAGCATCGCCATCAACGTTCAAGGAGGCCAAGGGGAGGACAACTCAACATCCAACGCACACATTTAAACTGTTTTGGATTCGAAGGAGAGTGTGTCGTCTTAATACTTTTAAAGTATTAAAATTAAAGGGATTTTAATTTTTTGAGGGTTGAGACATCATATGAGATCACAAGAGATTGTAATTTGTTTAATGCCTAAGGGATTATACATATTTTGAGCATCAACTCGTATCTATATTGTAAATTCTCATTTAATTGTAATAAGCCTTAGTGATAGAAGCTTTGATTATGATGTGAAATCACTAATGTAGTTGGAAGGAAGGCTCGAGAAACCCCTCCATGTATATATGTATGTAATCTATGCCAAAAAGAGGTTGGTGAGAGTTGTTGAAGAATATAGTAATTTGTTCCTAGAGTTTATTGTTATCTTGTTGAAGAAGAGAAGAAGTGGAGAGATTTAAGAACCTATGTAAATGTTTTTGAATGAATATAATAGAGGATAATTTCTTTCAGACCTCTGCATATGCTTACCTGTGAGTAACAGGGTAATGTCGTGTTATTTTCTTTCTGTGTTTTGTATGCATGTGTGTGCATTTCATGATTGAATGAATGAACATGTGATTTTCTATAAGTTTCAATTGTTTCTGTTCTGAAACATTGGTGCAAGGAGTGCACAGTGGCCACGTAAGGAGTGTGAAGGAAGAGTCATTTTCAGACTCAGTAGCTCAGGAGAGATAACGTGAATTGTGCAGAGTGTGTGCAAGGAGTGCACATATACTCAGTGGAGTATAGAAGCTCAAGAATACCCATGCAAGGAGTTCACAGGGCCAACACTTAGTCAAGTGTTGAAAGAGTCTCAAGGAAGTCAAGTGCAAGGAGTGCGCAGGAGGATTTTCCAAAAATATTCAAGTTTTCATAGAAGCGCAAGGTGTGCGTCGGAGGTGTAAAGCACTTCGAATGATAAAGCTTAAGAGGGATAGCGAAAAGAACCCTTTGGAGGAAGAACCATTTCATTTTCAAGGTCAAATGGATGAGATCTTCCTGAGGAGGATTCAAATCTTTTTTAGCCTTCAGATATGGGAAAGTAGCGATGGTGATAACCCTTGAAGTCCTTCAGACTTCGTGTATTCAGAGGTTTCCATGTGTTTCATGAAAAAGAGACAAGTTTCCCAAAGTCCTGGGATCCAAAGTGAATCTGGGTCGTCCATTTGTGAGGACACATGTCTGCAGATCTAGTGTTGTTCGAAAGTCCGACAATCTGGCGATTTGGAAGTGTTGTAGAAAAAGTGTGCGGAACTCCCAAAGTTATGAATCCCAGAATGGATCCTAGTTGTTGGCGCAAAGAGACACATGTCAACATATCTCGAAATCCAGAGATATGACACTCCATAGGAAACTGAGTGTGATTTTTCCTGGGTCAAGAACTCCCAAATACCCAAAGGCCGGAGTAGATCTCGATCATCCATCTAGGAGGATAGGTGGACCATTGATCACAACCCTTCGCGAGTTTTCCAGTTTGACACTCCGAAGGATTTTAGATATTGTGTTGTGGAAGGCTCCGAAGCCCGAAGCATGAACTAAAGGTCAACTGTTGATCTGAGGTGAGCGTTGGTCATCTGATCCTTGAGTTTGAAGTTCCCGAGTTTGGGGTATTTTCATGGGAGTGGGTAAAACTACCGAAATGTGGAGTCCTGGAATACCTGTGATTCGTATATCTTATCACACATTGAGAGTTGTTTATCTCCCCCATTGTTCAACCATTCATATATTCGGTTTTTAGGAGGATTGTAAGTTTCTGTTGTTGGAACTCCCAAAGTCTGGAGCTCTGAAGTGCCAGAGTTCCTGCGAGTTAAAAGAATTATCCCATGGTTTCAGCTCGAGGTCACGTGGAAGGTTCTGTTGGAGTATTAATACCCTCATGAGCTTAAAATTGTGTGCAGGGAAAGGGAAGAAGGCTTGTGGCACATATTTTTGAGGGTTCATAGAGGAACCAAGAGCTAATTCAACTCCCTATTGTGAATGATCCTAGATTGGGAGGTCGCGCGAGCCTCGGAGATGGTGGGGGTTTACATCAAGTGGTATCAAAGTGTTATTTTTTCTACAAACAATAGGAAAAGGAGGATACATATCTGATATCATCAAGTGGTATTGAGAAAGAAATAAGCTCTGTGTGAAAGAAGATTTTGAACCATGTTACCAAGAATATGCAGAGATAGACCAATGGTCAATGCAACCATGGAAGAAGAGATGAGACAACTTCATGCAATCTTGGATGCCATGGAGACAACACAAAGAAGAGAACTTGACATTGATGACATCGGTGAAAGTGAAAATGAAGATGTCTAAGCAAAAGAAGTTGTAGGAGAACAAGCAGAAAACCAGCTATTGTTGAGAGTTCTTTTCAAGATGAGAACCATAGAAAAAATAGAGGTCCCAATGTATGAAGGTAATTTAAGTGTGGAAGAATTTCTTGACTGGGTAAGTTCTTTAGATAATTACTTCGATTATGAAGAGACTGGTGATGAAAATAAGATGAAGCACTCCATAACTAGGTTGAAGGGACATGCAATGTTATGGTTGGATGAATTGCAAACTGACAGAAGATGCAAAGGTAAGTCTAAAATAAAGAATTGGGATAGGATGGTAGATAAATTGAAATATAAATTCATACCCAAGTATTATCAGATAAATCTATTCAGAAAGCTACAAAATCTGAGATATAAAGGTTTTTCAATGAATGAGTACATCGAAGAGTTTTACAAGCTAAACATAAGAGAAA
>JASDQU010400601.1:769-10779 GCA_032191745.1 Picea mariana | reverse complement strand
GATGAGAACAATGCAAAAGTTTCAAATTTCACTCAACAGAAAAACCTAATGAAAAATAGTGAAGAAGGCTGCAAGATCCAATCAACAAGGTGTTTATCCTTCCAAAAGATAGATATCAAGGTTAAAAAGGAAGAAAAATTGACTCTCAAGATCACTCAGCAGAAGAACACAGAGGCAAAAATCCAAAAAAATGCAAATTTGGAAGGTTTCTGGGCCAAAGGAGGCTGGCGCTCTATTGCCAAGGGCAAGGAGTGTTATAGCGCTCTGTGCAAAGCCTTCAGGAGCACTGGCACTCTGTTAACATTGAGACAGGGGCGCCAGGGTCTAAAAGTTCCAGAAATGTCAAGAAAATTCAAAAATTGAAGTTCTAACTTGACACATATGCTGAGTATGATGGGACAAGGAGCCAATCAGCTCATGAAACTAATCAAAGAGGGGTAAACCAGGTTTGAAACAATCAAGGGACAGAGCAAGGTCAATGAGGAGAAAAATCCAAACAAGAGGTTTCGAATTGAGGCTATCTCCCCAGCGGAGTCGCGAGTTTCTGTTGTAGGAAAATCTGCCTGTGGACAAGTAGATCGACCTCTAGAGCTTGACCTTAAACCTAGACAAAAAAATTCTTAACGTGGACACTGAATTTCTTTCCAATCTATCTAAACTAACACATGAGAAGGAAGGATGATAGAAGTACCTTTTTATCGACGTTTTTCCCTGCACGCTCCGAGTTGCACTCCAATCCTTTGCTCCTCGCTGAGTTCTATGGGAAAAACAAGATACGACTACTTCCTACTCTATTGACGTTAGATTGAAAATAGATCTACCATTAAATGATAAATTCATGTAACATCAGACACAAACTAGAAAGAAACAGGCCAAGCGTGTCATATTAATGAGAATAACGACATCAGTACTTACAATCATAGATGCGAATGCGATAGCTACGTCAAGTCCTCTTTGTCTAACCCTTGCCTGAAAGATCCACGACCTGGATAACAGCAGCTTCACTGATCAATCTCCTTTGGCTGACTGTAAGTTTCCTCCAAGATCATAAGTTTCACATATCCGATTCTTCCCCCTTTCCACCTTCATAGAGCCTGCTTATATAGGTTGGGAGGAGCCTAACCTCTTGAGTTATGTTTAGAACCAGTTGGGAACCTTCTTCATAGATCAGGGATCTGGTGATGAGAACAAGAATTCGAGCACAATAGCCTCCTAATCTCAAATGTTCTTCTCCTTATTCTTCTCAACGGGCTAGCAACTGACTCAGAATAGGGAGCGCTCCTCTAGAAGGGTTCACAGAGCGTTGTAGCGCTCCTTGGCAAGCCTTGGGGTAGCACCAACGCTCTTAAGATGGGAAACGCTCCTCCAAAAGGGTCTAGGGAGCATTATAATTCTCCCTAAGACATGATAGGGGAGCGCCAGCGCTTCTGCAGCTGTATTAGGGGAGCGTTCCCTCTCCAAACCTCAGTTTCAGAGCTCCTTTCAGGTGTCAAGATTCTTTTGATCCCAGTAAACCAGTTCTCTTCCTTCAAATGAGTCATGTGATGCGCCATAGGTGCTTCCTTAGTGTCATTATCATGACATCATGTCTGAACTCTGTTTGCGACACTAGTAATCAACTTGCGACACTTGTGAAAGCTGACGGAAAGATGCGACACTTACGACGATTGATAGGGACAATGCGACACTTATCCATCTGAAAAATTTTGACGTGTAACACGGAGCTATCGCCTTTTCGCCACTCGTGAAGTCAAATGACTTCCTCTTCCAACCTCTGGTGCCCGAGTCCCCGATGTGGGTAATCTCATGACACACGTCCGCTCCCAAACGAACGGCCCAAACCCTCGTCTAGATTTCATGGTTATTGATGTCCTGATTCTCACGACCTCGAGAATCCCAATTTTCTTGATGGCCAATATCCCAATTTCCTGTCGGGACTTCCCTCCTCCTGTTCACGGGGTTAACTCCCGCGCAACTCCTACAGATCCCAAGGCTGTCGGGTATCTGTCCCAGATCTGATGACCCAGATCTGTTCTCCTTCTCTGCGCTCCCCCTGAGGCTAACCTCTGCGCACCTTCTCCCGATCCAATGACTGATGGGATTTCTACTCTAGATCCGATGGCTCAGATCATTCCTCCTGTGCGCTTCTCTTGTGCGCCTTCCTGGACATGCAAACCAACGGTCCATATCTGTTCTCTAGTCGATCTGATGGGGACTGTGCTCTCACCTGAACTTCCTGCGCTTCCTCCTGCCTTGGGAGAAAACTTCAACTTCCTCAAAGGCCTAGACCTTTGCTTCTTTTCTCTCTCTGCAAGCTCCTCTTCTTTAAGCCTTGCTTGCGTTCTCCACAACGTTGTTCCTCCCGAACTTCTACAATGACTCAAATGCCCATCTGGCAGAGTGTCTTTTCTCAGAACTCCCAATAGTTCTGTCCTCCTGTGCACTTATGCACCTGCTCAATGCCCACTTGGCAGAGCCTTCCAGAATCCTCAGCGATTCTGCTTCTCCTTCAAACTCTCAGCAAAGTTATTCCTCCAGCACCTCGTGCTTACACTCAATGCCCACTTGGCAGAGCTCCACAAAACTTACAACAAAGTTCTGTCTGCAATTGTATTTCAGCTACACAGCCTTGCCTCCAAGGTATTCAGTAACCTTGAGGTCTTCTCCCTCTTCCTGAGTTGTTGATCTCAGTTCCTGTGCCGCAACACGTCTTCGTCTGACTCCTCAGAGTTCAGAAGTGCACTCATGCACTGGTATTTAGAGTCCACAACACTCTGTCATGCCCTCCTGGCATGAAACCTCAAAGACCTTCGCCTGAAAATCCAACCAATTCCTGCAGAATGCACTAACACACATACATTCACTACATAAAAGGAACACTCACAGAAACCCATATAACACAGAATGACATGCAGGAAAAACTGCTTCTGATTATATTAAAATGGTGAATGCTTGAAATTACAAAGTGTTCTCGAGCTCTCTCTAGCTCTTCTCCTACAACCATCCTCATTCAAAATGAGATCTCAAAATCTCTTTTACCTGAGGGGGCTCTTAGAGCACTTCGCTCCAGATTCACCTACTCTATTCAATTACATTGAATGGGCTATCTAGTCCAGAATCGGATCTAGATCTTAGCCATACACACATTAAATGCCTATCTTATCTACAGCCTGCGCAAAGGCATGTATTCTATGGCTCACCAGCCTAGACATTAAATTACATTCAATTCAAATTTCAAATGAGGACTGCTCCTCTCTCTTTAGCGTTGAATGCATGCGCACTGACATGGCTGGCTAATTGGCTGATGTGGAGAGATGCTCCTGCATCATACTACTCAGCTGCAAAAATCATGAGCTCCTGCTCATGCGCTTCCTCTCTAAGCTGTTGGAAATTCTCCTGGATCCCAAATAAATCTCTGGAGCTTCTCATTTGCTTCATTCTGCTGCTGCTGCTTCTTCTGCGCTGCTGCTGCTGCTACTTCCTTTCTCCTCAGCCTCTCCTTGCTGGCATTTTATGCTAACTCTACCATCAACCTTCTGATCTCCTCTATCACTTCATCTAGCTGCTCCAGTGGCTGGCTCGGCTCTTGCAGTCTCCTCAACTACAAAAATTTTCTGCAATTGGGTAGATCACCATGATCTCCCATGCTTCCTTCTTCATCCTTATCTGTGGCCTCAAGTTGCCGCTCTGCTGCAGACTTCAGTTTTGCAGTCTCCCTTTGACTGACTTGCTGTTCAGTCACCTTCCCTGACAGTTCCACTTTTGTCAGTTCTCTGGCTGGCCCTGGATTGTTCAACCAATCCTCCAGCATTTCTAGCTCCATCTCCCATGGAGTGATAGATCTGCCCACTCGCTCTTTGGCTTCTTTCGCTGCTAGCTTCAATGCTACATCTTCTTGCTTTTCATCTCCCTGGCTGAATATGCTGAGACACTCCTCATAATGCTCGCTCTCTTTTCCTTCTTCTTCTTGGGTGGCTTCCAAAGTCTGCTCCAATTCTTCTTCTTCCTTGACAGTCATTGTCAGCTCCAATTTCCTTTTGACAGTCATCTCCAGCTGTGATTGTTCTGCTGTTGCACCATTTGCCTCCTCCTGGGCACATGGCAGGAATACTCCAATTCCCCCAATCATCAGAATACCATTCTGATCTTTCTCCTCTGTCAGCTGCACCTGCTGATTCCTTTCCATCTCTGAACTTATGAGACTATCAGATAGTCTCATCTTCTCTGTCAGCTCCTATGGATGATCCAAATTCATTTGTTCATCCCTGCCCACCTGGCAATATGGGATGTCTCCGCTGCTTCCCTGGCAGACCATGAGATCAACCGATCCCATCTTTATTAGCACTTCTTGCTGAATTGAAATCTTTATGAGACTTTCAAATGGTCTCAAATTTTCATCTCTGCCCATCTGGCAGTCCAAGATGCTTCCGCTGCCCTCCTGGTAGTCTTCGAGATCCCTCAACGATCTCTCATCATTGCCCTGCTGGCAATGCAAAGTTTCCTGGCTGTCCTCATGACAGTCTGTGAGATCCTCAACTGATCTCAACTCGTTGCCCTCCTGGCAAACCAGAATTTCCTCTTCTTTGCCTTCATGGAAGTCTTCGAGATCATCAGCCGATCTCATTTTATTCTCTACACCGAGAATTTCTCCAATTTCTGGTACACATACCTGAACCATCGCCTCCTCTTATATGGGCCTGAGGGTTTCAACATACCTCAGCCATCTCCTTAACAGCCTCTGCTATCCTTTGACCATCAGCTCCCTGACTGGCCATTTCACCTTTGGCATCTTCATGGGCCATTCATAGACCCATCTCTGCTTGGCTTTCTTATCCTGCCTCATCCGCAGTTCGAGCTTCTCTATGTCTGTTTTTAATTCATAGAGCTCTCTAGTCCTTTCTTTATCCCATTCGACAAGCTTTTCTGACTTTCTCTTCTTCCCCCCAGCATACCTATGGTCTTCAGTAACCATGGTGTTGTGTCTATCTGCCTCCCTGACAGATCTGCTACTGTCACTCCTGAAATCCTGAGTGCTCAACTTCATCCTACAGTCTCCATGACTGCATTCTCGACTGCTGTCCTCCCTGCAAACAAATCCTTACAGAGTCCTCAACAACTCTGTCTTCCTTCTGCTTCCTCTTTTCTCCTCTTGCCTGAAATATACAGACAAGAACTCGCTCTGATACCATAACTGACGCAACCGCACTCCCCAGAGCACGACCGCTCACCTCAGGACCTTCCTTCTCCTCGGCCTGAAGAACTCAAAGGTTCTTCCAATTCCCTATCGTGAATCTTTCTCACCCACAGGTTCTCTTCTCCGCAACCCTCTCTTCTTTAATTTCGAAGGATCGGACCTTGCGACTTCGCAACTCACTATATCAAGCTCTTGATTTTCCAACTCTCGATACCCGATGCACCGAAATGCTGATGCACACGAGAGTTGACTTTTCAACGGTCCCTTATCTCGCGGGACTTCAGACTTCGCGAGATTGCAAATCCTAACGCCGATATTTTGGGACTTCTCGCGGCGAGATCCCGATGACTTATGCCATCTGTCCTCCACTCGCCGACTTCGCTATGGCCCACACTATCCTCCAACGGTCGAAATATCGCTTATCGCAATATCGCGATCTCCGTGGCCAAATCCTCGAGTCTTTTATTACGAGACCTCGATACATGATCCCATGTGCAGATCCGACGGTTCTCCTACGATCCAAATCCAACGACTATTCTCCTTCTCGCTCCTCGCGTCTTCGTGACTCGGAGTACCCAATACTTGGGATATCACCCTGCGAACTCTCGAGTTCACGAGATCTCTCGATCTCTGCCACCTGTCCTCCTCAGATGGATGGTTCCTAGTCCTCTCGCCACTTCACCACTTCGTGGCCTCACGATCTCGTGAATTCTGAAGTCCCGCGAGATAAGGGACTGTTGAAAATTCAACTCTCGTGCGCATTGACATGGTATCGAGAGTTGGAAAATCAAGAGCTTGATATAGCAAGTTGCGAAGTCGCGAGGTACGATCCTCCGAAAGTAAAGAAGAGAGGGTCGGGACGAAGAGAACCTGTGGGTGAGAAAGATTCCCGATAGGGAATCGGAAGAACCTTTGAGTTCTTCGAGCCGAGGAGAAGGAAGGTCCTGAGGTGAGAGGTCGTGCTCCGGGGAGTGCGGTTGCATCAGTTGTGATACCACAACTGATGCAACCACACTCCCCGGAGCACGACCGCTCACCTCAGGACCTTCCTTCTCCTCGGCTCGAAGAACTCAAAGGTTCTTCCGATTCCCTATCGGGAATCTTTCTCACCCACAGGTTCTCTTCAACGCGACCCTCTCTTCTTTACTTTCGGAGGATCGGACCTCGCGACTTCGCAACTTGCTATATCAAGCTCTTGATTTTCCAACTCTTGATACCTGATGCACCGAAATGTCGATGCGCTCGAGAGTTGACTTTTCAACAGTCCCTTATCTCGCGGGACTTCAGACTTCGCGAGATCACGAATCCTAACGCCGATATTTCGGGACTTCTCACGGCGAGATCCCGATGACTTATGCCATCTGTCCTCCACTCGCCAACTTCGCTATGGCCCACACTATCCTCCAACGGTCGAAATATCACTTATTGCAATATCGTGATCTCTGTGGCCAAATCCTCGAGTCTTTTATCGTGAGACCCCGATACACGATCCCACGTGCAGATCCGACGGTTCTCCTACGATCCGAATCCAACGGCTATTCTCCTTCTCGCTCCTCGCATCTTCGTGACTCGGAGTACCCAATACTTGGGCTCTCACCCTGCGAACTCTCGAGTTCACGAGATCTCTCGATCTCTGCCACCTGTCCTCCTCATATGGACGGTTCCTAGTCCTCTCGCCACTTTGTCACTTCGTGGCCTCGCGTCTCGCGATTCTTGACACCAAGCTCTCAGCCCTTCTACTCACGAACTCCCAACATGCGATGTGCCACCTGTCTGCTGGCCGAATCCTGTGGCCCCACACCATTCTCATGTGCCGATATCCCGATATGATGTCAGCTAGGCCCCACCACACGGAGCTCTCGCCTTTTCGCCACTCGTGAAGTTGAATGAATTCCTCTTCCAACCTTCGGTGCCCAAGTCCCCGATGTGGGTAATCTCGTGACACACGTCTGCTCCCAAACGAACGGCCCAGACCCTCGTCGGGATTTCACGGTTATTGATGTCCCGATTCTCACAACCTCGAGAATCTTGATTTTCCGATGGCCGATATCCCGATTTCCTGTTGGGACTTCTCTCCTCCTGTTCACGGGGTTAACTCCTGTGCAACTCCTACAGATCCGACGGCTGTCGGGTATCTGTCCCAGATCTGATGACCCAGATCTGTTCTCCTTCTCTACGCTCCCCCTGAGGCTAACCTTTGCGCACCTTCTCCCGATCCAACGACTGACGGGATTTCTACTCCAGATCTGATGGTTCAGATCATTCCTCCTGTGCGCTTCTCCTGTGCGCCTTCCTGGACGTGCAAACCAACGGTCTAGATCTGTTCTCTAGCCGATCTGATGGTGACTGTGCTCTCACCTGAACTTCCTGTGGTTCCTCCTATCTTGGGAGAAAACTTCAACTTCCTCAAAGGCCTCGACCTTTGCTTCTTTTCTCTCTCTGCGAGCTCCTCTACTTTAAGCCTCACTTGCATTCTCCATGACGCTGTTCCTCCCAAACTTTTACAATGACTCAAATGCCCATCTGACAGAGTGTCTTTTCTCAGAACTCCCAGCAGTTTTGTCCTCCTGTGCACTTATGCACCTGCTCAATGCCCACCTGGCAGAGCCTTCTAGAATCCTCAGCGATTCTGCTTCTCCTTCAAACTCTCAGTAGAGTTCTTCCTCCAGCACCTCGTGCTTACGCTCAATGCCCACCTGGCAGAGCTCCACAGAACTTACAACAAAGTTCTGTCTGCAACTGTATTTCAGCTACACAGCCTTGCCTTGAAGGTATTCAACAACCTTGAGGTCTTCTCCCTCTTCCTGAGTTGTTGATATCAGTTCTTGTGCCGTAGCACGTCTTCATTTGACTCCTTAGAGTTCAAAAGTGCACTCATGCACTGGTATTCAGAGTCCACAACACTCTGTCATGGCCTCCTGGCATGAAACGTCAAAGACCTTCGCCTGAAAATCCAACCAACTCCTGTAGAATGCACTAACACACATACATTCACTACATAAAAGGAACACTCACAGACACCCATATAACACAGAATGACATGCATAAAAAACTGCTTCCGATTATATTAAAATGGCGAATGCCTGAAATTACAAAGTGTTCTCGAGCTCTCTCTAGCTCTTCTCCTACAACCATCCTCATTCAAAATGAGATCTCAAAATCTCTTTTACCTGAGGGGGCTCTTAGAGCGCTTCCCTCCAGATTCATCTACTCTATTCAATTACATTGAATGGGCTGTCTAGTCCAGAATCGGATCTAGATCTAAGCCATACACACATTAAATGCCTATCTTATCTACAGCCTGTGCAAAGGCATGGCTTCTATGGCTCACCAGCCTAGACATTAAATTACATTCAATTCAAATTTCAAATGAGGACTGCGCCTCTCTCTTCAGCGTTGAATGCATGCACGCTGACGTGGCTGGCTGGTTGGCTGATGTGGAGAGATGCTCCTGCATCATAAATATTGTTCACAACTAGGAATCCTGAGAGTCCCAACATGGAGATTCTTGACCAGATACACTGGAACACTGGAAAGAAGTTAATAGCTTGAGGGATTATGTGGCAGTGAAGGGGGTTCATTGTATTTGGGTTGTGCAGGCTGGAGAGACGAGAGGTGGTGTAATTTGGATTGTTGTGTCTTGAGAAACCTGTGAGATATTGAGTGCAGACTGGTTTGGGAAACTGAGTGTTCCTCTAGAACCCATTCTTGTGGATTCGTAGCCCTGGCTCGAAGGTGACCTACTGTTGAGACTTGGAACAACATCGTCTAAGGTTGGGTGGAGCATCCTTGGTTTGAGGTCAGTTGGTGATTGGTTTCTTTAAGATAAGTTCTCTCTGTCATGGTTTCCTTTTCTTGTATATTTATTTTTGCTATGTATTGAATATTATTTCTGAGATATGTATCTTCAATGTGCCTGCTTTCTGGTTATGTTTGTGCATGGCATGATTAAGCATTATTTTAAAGTCTAACATGGATCTTGATTATTGAATGAATGGTTATTGCATGTCTTTCATGCTTATTTTTTAATTAATGGTTATCGAAATTCAAATCAGTTCTTGAGATGGAATTTTGAAGTAGTGCGACCTAGCCTACTCATGGTTGGGTATGTTACATGTGGTATGGTTTTTATGTATTCAATTGTGTTCTTCTATTTTAAAAATGCATGAATAAAAGGAAACACATAATAGTATAATATCCATTGAAAAATGTTGTTTGATGAAGCAACAAGGGGACTATGATACCAAAAGAGGAAAATATGAAAAGGGGTGTATATGTGACTTGAATTGATCATTTCCTTTTTGAAGTAAAACCTTCTTTCCCATTGTTCCTTGCAAACCTATCAAATCATTTGTTGGCAAGGCCTCATGCAAAGAAAATGTATTTTTTTTCCTTTCATGATATTTCTTCCATTCCCCATTCAACATTCCATTCTCCCATTAGCATTTTTTAGTGCATGGAGGAAATTGTGTAATTCCTATCGTTGTTATACCTACAATGGTAAAACAAACCCCATGGAATTATGGTTGGTAAGAGCCTATGGAGGTTGGGGACTTGTTGTGGAAAGTACAAGAGAAAATGACATGGTTTTGAGGGTAAAACCATGGTTGGAATTGTTGAAATAATGTAACTGCGAAGAGCATTCTTATTATTATCGGATTAAATACCCATTGTGGATTAATCATGTCATTATTATTATTATTGTTATTGGATTAATCCCCATTGTGGATTAATCATGTCGATAATTGTATAAGAACCAAATCCCCTTTTGCGGATTGGTCATCGGACAATTATAAAGGGCATAATAAGAAGCTGG
>JASDQU010400597.1:0-10973 GCA_032191745.1 Picea mariana | reverse complement strand
TTGAAAAAAAAATTACAAGTTAAATGAGTACATCAATAAAAAATAACATACTAACCTTGCAAGTTCAAAATCTGAGCTATGTAGATCGAGAATTGGATTTGTTCAACCGGTGGGTGACGGAAAAAATAAACAGCTCAAACAAAAGCCAAGAACAATGTCGCAACTATAGCAATTGTGTCGCAAAGTCTCTTAAAGTCACGTATATATAGATAAAATAGTCAACTAGCCGTTAACACTGACCAATGAGATAGGCAAAATTTTCGTTGCTATTGCCACTAAAGTTTGTCGCTATAGCGACGAAAATCCTGACTAGGTTAAATTAATATTTTTGTCGATATTGCGACGAACTTTCATGGCAATAGAGACAAAAATCCCGCCCTGTTTAAAAAAAATATGAAACTAGTGGAGGCATGGAAAATTTTCGTGGAATAATCCGCCCATATATAGTAGTGTCATTCATATAACACTTGGATTTTATGGTTAAAAATGATTAAATTGCTCTATTAATGATTCACCCCCCCTCTCAGTAATCCAACATGAATAACTTAAGGAAAAAGAAGGAAAAGCCAAATCATATATTTTAGTTTCATTAGATGATTCTATATTACCTAAAATTATTGGTGCCAAGACTGCTAAAGAAGCATGAGATATTCTTAAGTTAGCTTATAAGGGTAATGATAAAGTGAAAATTGTGAGACTTCAAACCCTTAGAACTCAATTTGCAACCCTCAAGATGAGTGATTCAGAAAGTGTTGATTAGTTTATGACTAAAGTGATGGGTATTATTAATCGACTTAGGGTTAATGGCGAAAAAGAACTCACAAACCAAAGAGTTGTTGAAAAAGTTCTTAGAAGTTTACCTAAGAAATTTGAAATGGTAGTTACTGCTCTTCTTGAGTCAAACAATCTAACTAATTTTTCTATAGAAGAACTGATTGGTTCATTGTTATCTCATGAAGCATGAATGACCTTGGATCTTGGTACTTTAGAACATGCAGTTCAGACTAAAGTGTCCATGGATAGAGGCAGAGGCAGAGGTTTTCATGGACATGGTTGAGGACGTGGTAGAGGATGCTCTCTAACAAGAGATAAAATTGAACAAACAAAAGACAAGTCAGAGCAGTCAAGATCGTCTTCACACGATCTTGGTCAGAGATGGACAAGTAAATCAGAAATTCAATGTCGTTATTGTAAAAAGTTGAGTCATCATATATCTGAGTGCCGTAAGTTGCAGTATAGAAATAAAACTAATGTCACAAAAATTGAAACATCTGATACTCTGTTTCTTTCATGTCAACTATCTCAGCAAATTCTTGACAAAGATGTTTGGTTTCTAGATAGTGGATGTAGCAATCATATGAATGGTCACAATGATTTGCTTTCTAATCTTTATACATCTCTTATTACTACAATTAGTTTGGGTGATTGTAACATTCCCCCGACCACCCGCAGGTCGGGGGAGACCACTCCAGAGCAACCTCTCATGCTATGACACTAGTTGGTAACATCCCCAGCCTTAACAGGTCGGACCATGCTACTCTAGGGAACGCTTCCGTTCCCTTACTACGGAACATACAGTAACATACCCATAGTCAACTGAGTTATGCCACATAAATTTACTCTATAAACTGCATGCAACTAAAACATATACATACAACACTCTTGTAGAAGCTTTACATATAAACATAAACAAACAATTACTTTCTGTAATATACAAATTTTATACTGAAATAATAGTAACTACAGATATACAACATGTACAGGGAATTACCCATAAACATACAGGCAATTATAATCACATATATTATAAACCGTAACATAGGAATGTAAATAACAAAGCAACATATCATTTTATCATACGATTGGTACTTATCTTAGAAATATTGTCACCAACTGCGTACAGACCATCCACGAACCTCCTAGCCTTAGACTACACTGTTCATCACTCTCAACAGTGAGTCACCCCCAAGCTGGGACTGAACTCCACCTAGGGTAAAGGGTTCCTAACTAGGCTAAGGCTCATGGACAACTGGAAAGACTCTGTCTTAGGTACTCACTCAACTAAAATCCTACAACCTCTCATTCCCCACATGTCTGTCCCACCCAAGGAAGTGTGCCCCTTCTCTGCTCAACAATCCCTCGGCTGCCCCACTTCCCTTCCAGGGATTCAACAACAGGCTGGACCAGAAGTCTTAGAGCATTGTAGCTACAGTTTAGCACCTTCAGGAATCAATCCCCATAAATTCTCTCACTTAGTGAATTTCTTACAGGCCTGACAACCCGCTTCTTGAATCCCGCTCCAAGCTAACCAGGTACACCAACTGAAAAAGGCTATGGGAACAAGCTCAAAAATGGTGAAATGGTTGTCTCAAGGATAACAGAATGCATGAGTGAAAATAGTCATGGAATCATTGACTGGATAACTGAGTGTGGGAAGGAATCACTGTGAAACTCATCGTGAAAGTGATGGTCAAGCTTCTGGTAAAAATTCCAGTGAAAAGTGACCAAATGAGCTAAGTCCCCCATGATATGAATGAATGTCCCCAACTTGGCACTTGTCATATTGGAAGTTACTTTGGTTCACTTGTCCCCAACTTTAGAACTTAAGATAAAATAATTATCCATACTTTATGCTTTAGGAAATATTAATATAATATTCCCTTGACTTTTGGCCCTCCCTTTCCCTAACTGGTGAAGTTTAGTCCCCTATCTCTTTTATCGTGGTCGGTCTGCGCACAACGATGTATTTTATATTAATCATGAGTCATGTACAAAGTAGGCACATTGGCCTTTGACATCTAGGCGTTCCGGCCTAATACAAAAACATAAGCATCCCAACTTATAATAAATGGCTCACCAGTCTATAACACATATCATATACACGAGGCTCATTGTCCTCCATACTGCGCACACCTTAGTTATTGCGTGTGGTATCCAGGAATGTGCATACTACATCATTTTACTACGCAGTTCATGCGCGCACTATGCCACATGACGTGCGTTACCAAATGATGTCAAAACAACTCACCATCTTAAGTACATTTATATTACATTTACAATTAGGTTCGGCCAAGGGATATTACAGTGATGATCATGCAATCAAAGCCTCGGGAAAAGGTGTTGTGCCAGCTTTAACAAAGCAAGGTGAAGTGAAAAATATTCCTGATGTTTACTAGGTACCAAATATCAAACACAATTTGTTGAGTGTAGGGCAATTAATGCCGCATGGTTATGATGTCAATTTCCACAACAACACTTGCACAATTCTTAATCAAACTAATAGACTTGTTGCAAAAGTCCCTATGACAAAGAACAAATTGTTTCCCTTAGCAATGAGAAGTGGGAAGATGTATGCATGTAATATTTCTAATGTGACTGAAACTGAGTTATGACATTATCGTTATGGTCATTTACTAGTCAAAAGTATGAGTTTGTTACAAAGACAGTCTATGGTGACAGGATTGCCTCCTTCGATTAATGAGATTCCTTCTTGTGAAAGTTGCATAGTAGGAAAACACCAACGAGATAGTTTTCCATCATCCTCTTATAGAGCCAAAGAGTGCTTAGAGTTAGTTCACACAAACTTATGTGGACCTATGCAAAATCAGTCGATTGGTGGAATTTTTTATTTTTTGACATTTATTGATGATTTTAGCAGGAAAGTTTGGGTTTATTATCTCAAACACAAATCCGAGACTTTCACTCGATTCAAAGAATTCAAGGTTGAAGTAGAGAAACAAAGTGGCAGATTTGTCAAAGTTTTGAGATCTGATGAAGGAGGTGAATATGACTCAAGAGAGTTTGTTGATTTTTGTAAACATCATGGTATTAAAAAGCAAACGACTACCAGATATACTCCACAACATAATGGAATGGCAGAAAGAAAGAATCGCACAAACATGGCCAGGAGTTTACTTACAACAAGAAAAATGTCCAAAGATTACTGGGCTGAAGCAGTTGCATGTTTAATTTACATACTTAACAGATCACCAACTTCTAGTGTTCAAGGTAAAGTACCTGAAGAAAAATAGAGTGGATCTAAGGTAAATGTTTCTCATTTCAAAAATTTTGGTTGTGTTTCTTTTGCTCATGTTCCTGAAGAACTAAGAAAGAAGCTTGATGATAGAAGTGAGAAGTACATTTTTATTGGCTATAGTGAATAGTCGAAAGCATACAGATTATACAATCTTGTTACTAAGAAATTTCTAGTAAGTAGAGTTGTTAAATTTATGGAAGATAAATCATGGGATGAAATGGAAAACAATACTTCTCACAATCCTTCTCTTGAGTTAGATGAACATCAAGCACCTACAAAGTTAGATGAAAATGAAGAATCAATAACACGTCTTCCAAGATTGCAAGTTCAAAATGAAAGTAGTTCTTTGTCTCATAATGATTCTTCATCTCATAGTGATTAGGATTCTGATCATAATCATCAAAGAATGAGAAGTTTGAGTGACATATATGACCAAGATGATAATGCAGTATAGTTTGCATTTTTCTCATCTCAACCTACTTGTTTTGATGAAGCTGCAAAGCAAAAAGAATGGGTAGATGCAATGAATAATGAAATAGAAGCTATTGAAAGAAACAATACATGGGATTTAGTTGATCTACTTGCAAATAAAAATTTCATAAGCATCAAATGGGTTTATAAAACTAAACTGAATGAAAAAGGTGAGATTGAGGAACACAAAGCAAGGTTAGTTGCTAGAGGTTTTTCATAGCAACCTGGCATTGATTATGGTGAAACTTTTGCACATGTAGCAAGATTAGATACTGTTCGATTTGTTTTGGCCATTGCAGCACAAAATAAGTGGCCTATTTATCAAATGGATGTCAAGTCCGCCTTCTTGAATGGAGTGTTAAATGAAGAAGTGTATGTTCATCAACCACCTGGATTTGAAGTTAAAACATAAGAGCATCGAGTGTACAAATTAAATAAAGACTTGTATGGTTTGAAGCAAGCTCTGCTAGCTTGGTATAGTAGGATTGATCATTATTTACTCAAATATGGTTTCAGTAGGAGAGAAAATGAGCCTACTTTGTATATCAAGGTAAATCAACATGGTAATATTCTCATCCTATGTCTTTATGTTGACGACATGATCTACACAGGAAACATGATGTTAGATGCATTTAGATCAGCCATGAAAAATGAGTTTGAAATGACAGATCTTGGATTAGTGAAGTATTTCTTAGGCATTGAAGTAGACCAATCTGATCATGGTATATTTATTAGTCAACAGAATTATGTTGTTGATGTTTTGAAAAAAATTAAGATGGAAAAGTGTAAGCCTGCTGAGACTCCTATTTCTCTTGGCACTAAATTAAGCAAGGGAGATTTGGGATTAGTAATAAGTTCCACATTGTATAAACAACTTGTTGGTAGTCTTATGTATCTTACTACTACAAGACCTGACATAACATATGCAACAAGTTACATTTCCAGGTTTATGGAATCTCCTAAGGATTCTCATTGGAAAGTTGGTAAGAGGATCTTAAGATGCATTGCAACTACAACCACTTATGGTTTGTGGTACACAGATTCAACAGATAGTATTCTTACAGGTTATACCGACAATGATTATGAAGGAAGTATTGATGACAGAAAAAGCACTTCGGGCTATGATTTTATTTTTGGAAAGAATTTAATTTTGTGGGCATCTAAGAAGCAGCCCATAGTTTCTATCTCTTCTGCAGAAGCGGAATATAAAGCGGCAACAACAGTAGCATGTCATGTAGTTTGGCTTAAAAGGCTCTTGATGGATTTTGGATATACGTCAAAAGAACCTATTTCGATTTTTGTGACAATAGCTCTACCATTTCCTTGTCGAAGAATAATGTGTTTCATCAGAAAAGTAAACACATTGATAGTCGATTTCACTTCATTTGTGAACTCGTAAAAAATGGTGACATTTTTCTCAAATTTTGTGGTTCTAAAGCTCAGCTAGCTGATATCTTCACTAAACCTTTGGGAAGAGATGTTTTTCAATTTCAACGTCAAAGTTTAGGCATTATTAATAATGTAATCCTCTAGATTAAGAGGGAGAGTTAGGAGTTGTAATTTACCTTAACAAATTAGTTGGTAAAACCGTTCAGAAACGGTAAAATTGTTTTGTAACCATTTAAATAACTCTCAAGTCAATAATATGTGCGTTCATTTCCCAACATTTTCTGGTATTCTTCCTTTATTTTTGTTTACTCTTCCTTTATTTCTGTTTACACTAATGGCTGCCAGAATTATAGAAAAGTATTGATCAAGGCCTCAGGATTACTCGAGCAATATGTGAGACCTAAAATAATATTTGTGAAGTATATGACGATCAAAAAATGGGTTAAGTTGAATAGTTGATAGACACTACATGCGTAATTCAGGCATTATAAGATTTTTGTGGTGAAAATTCTTTGAGGAAACATTTTGGCGGTGAATGAATTTAATGTTGGTGTTGTTATTGACAGGGTTGTGATGGATCGGTGCTGTTGGACGACACTTCTACGATGGTGGGAGAGAAAACTGCTCTCTCCAACATAAATTCTCTGCGGACGTTCGATGTAATTGATGAAATTAAGAAGGCATTGGAGGAGGCGTGCCCCAACACTGTTTTTTGCGCGGACATTATCATCATTGTAGCAAGGTATGCCGTCGTTCTGGTTCGTACAAGCTCGATCCTCATTCCTTCCTTACGAAGTCGTCCTCTTCTTCTTATTCGAAGTATTTTCTTTTTATATTGTATGCAGACTAGTGGACCTTCGTGCGAAGTGTTTTTGGGTAGAAGAGACAGCCTGACTGCCAGCCTTGAGGATTCGAACAAGATAATGCCCAGTCCTCAAGCCAATGCCACAGCTCTCATCCAACTATTTAAACGCTTTGGCCTCTCTGTCAAAGATATGGTGGCTCACTCAGGTTCTCACACGATTGGGAAAACGCGGTGCTTCTCCATAGTCCACAGGCTTTATAACTAGAGCGGGACAGGCGAGGCCGACCCTACGATCGAGCTGAGATATAAGGAATATCTGGATAAACTATGCCCTCAGATCGGAGATGGAAATGTAACGGGAAATCTTGATGCCACTCCGACCGTTTTAGACAATCAGTACTTCAAAGACTTGGTAAAGGGTAGAGGGTTCCTGAATTCTGATGAGGTTCTCTTCTCCACGGGCGGAGAAACCAAAACCCAGATATCAAAAAACTTATGAACAGAATTTTGAAGAACATTGGCGGGAACAATAGTCATGATTTTGTAACATCGACAATGCTCGTATATAGCTGCAGTATCGGCAATGCTCGTATACAGCTGCAGTAGGGAACCTTGGTCAATTTTGGTATTACAGGCAGCCTGGAATACGCTCTCCATTGGGCTCTGACCAGTATGTACAAGAGATGAAGGTATGGGATCATACCTTCATCTATACGAGCCTAGGTATCTATACGAGCCTAGGTATAGATTGCATAAGCTGTGAGCCTACGTACAGATTATTTTCATTGCAGTTTCCTTCAGATTTGTTTCCTATTTGTAGTCAGTTGGTGACTATCAATAGATTATTTTCATTGCAGTTTCGTTTCCTATATGTAGTCAGTTTGTGACTATAAATAGATTATTTTCATTGCAGATTACTTCAGATTTGTTTCTTATTTTTCTATGAAAAGCTTTCTTAAATTTCAAACTATGGGAGACAAAAATGTCACGAAAGGAAAATAAGATTACAAATTTATATATGTAAAATTGGTTGGCCTACCTGATATAAGTAGGCGGGTTTGCAAATGACTGAGCTGTACCTGATATACGTAGGCGGGTTTGCAAATGACTGAGCTGAACTGATCTTTAAAGCTATCAAATGGATGAATCTTCAAAGCTATCAAATGGATGAAGAAGAATGTAGACAGAGCACAGGTTTTGATAATGGGAATGGAAATTGTCCATTCAAGATTCTTTATATAGAAAAATGAGGAAGAGCAGACGACCAACTTAGTGCTAACCGACTTACCAGCGGTTGCATAAACTGACTTCTTGATTGCGTGTAGTAGTTACACTTCTTAGCTACTTCCAGGCTGAGATTTAATTGTCATCCTCAATTGCCTCATTAAATGTGCTGACAGTTTTAAATGTGACTGACAGTTTTAAATGTGTTATCATACATCAAATTTAATATACAGATGTAACGATACCAAGCCAAATTTTTCGCTTGAGACCACTAACTATCTCGGTTGTGTATGATGTGCAGGTGTTTTATTGAAGTTTTCAGATATTAAGTATGCTCATACAAGATTCATTCAACACATAAAGATCACAATATACTCAAGATATAGAACACAAGCAAAGATCTGACCTTTATTATAGAAGTAGAAATCAGATACAATAGAAAGAGTAGATATGGCATAATCTTCAGATGGCTCTAGTAAACAATCATGTATGAGCTGCTACAAAATGCTCCCGTCAATACAAAGAAGCCTCCAAAGGCTAGATAAGAAATGAAGACCAATACCAAACAGATCTGAATACAAGCCCTCCAGCTGAAGAAGTCACGCTCCAAGAGAAGACTGAAGCCCTCAACAATTCGGCCCTGATGGTAGATGACTCCAAATGAGCCCAAACTTGGTCAGATGATAGATCAGGGTAGTGAGATCCTCCTCCTGAAGTCTCAAGTCCAACGTCCAAGGCCAACCTCTCCAAATGTTGAATCTTCCAAGGGAGTTGCGCCCTCCCGAATGGCAGAAACCCTAGGCAACTCGCCCTTGAAGAAATATACCTCCAAATGATGTGAAACTCTCCAAGAATGTAGATCGGGCTAAGAGAATTCCGTGGGAGATGTTTTAGATCTAGATCTCAAGCAGATCTCTCTAGATATGAGAAATACAAAAAAGTGGGATGTCCTCCTAACCTCCAAATCGTCCCAAACTGTTGCTGAAGATTGAGTGATGATAACTCCTCAAAGAAACCCTCAAAATGATGATGGAGCACGTGCAAATAAAACCCAACTGATGGAATGCTCAACGCTCCTCCTAATTGGCTAGATCGAACCCTTCTCAATGGTATGGTGCGCCATTGTTGGAAACTTCCCAAACAGTACGGCCCTGCTATCTTCTGAAGCTCTAGAAGGAGATATGTTGAGAATAGAATGGTGTGGAGGAATCTTTCATCCTCGAGACCAAGCTTTGGAACAAGGTGAGTGGATATTTCACCACTAAGTTGTTCACAAGGGTTTGTACAACAAAACCCCCAAACTGAATGCTCAAGAGAAATAACAAGCAATACACCAAATTCAAAATGAATAATAGGTGCGCCCCAACCTCTTACTTATACTTTTCCTTCTAATTCTCTATTGAGTTAGGTTAACTCCAGGGTTAACTTCTATTCTTTTGTTGAGTTATCTTTTACTCCTTTTATCCCTTTCCTTTCTCAAGTCAACTTAAAATTATAACTTTAGCCTAGTTGACCTCCCCCCTCAGTGTGAGACTATGACCTAGTGGGGGTGCCTAGGCCATTGAGTCTCCTCATTACCTCTCTAAGAGGTGGTGGACATTACAGTCTCCCTTGCTCAAAATTGCTTGTCCTCAAGCAATTCCAAACCTGCTTCCCTTACCATGTGCTCCTGTTCCCAAGTGGCATCCTCAATAGGTAAATCCTTCCACCTGATCAGGTACTCCTTGATGCTTCAGTTTCTGAGCCTCTTCTCTCGGACTTCTAAGACCTTCTCCAGAATCAAAACAAGTTGTCCCTCCTCATCCATGGGGGGTAATACCTCAATAGGCCTGATGTGTTGACCGAGGGCTTCCTTAAGACAGGAGACATGGAAGACGTTGTGTATATTGCTGCCCTATGGAAGCTCTAGCTCGTAAGCTACGACCCCTATCCTCTTGCTGACTCTATAGGGCCCAAAGAAACATGGCTACAGTTTCTCTGCTTTGCTTCTTTTAATGGAATCCTTCCTGTATGGTTGTAGCCTTAGATAGAATAAATCGCCAACCTCAAAAGTACGGTCCACTCTGTGCTTGTCTGCTTGGACCTTCTGTTGTTATGTGCCCTCTATAGATGATCCTTCAGTTCCCTGAGAATGTCTTGGCTCTGTTGTATCCAATCCTGCACCATCGGTGCCCTGCTGTCACCGAACACAATCTCCACAAATGATAAAGGATCATAGCTATACAAGGCTCTGAATGGTGACATGCCAATGGACATATGCTGGGTGGTGTTGTAGCAATATTCTCCTAGATGCAACCATCTGACCCATGCTTTATGTTTCCCTACCACATAGTTTCTGAGATATCCCTCCACCCACTTGTTGACTATCTCTGTCTGTCCATCTGTCTAAGGATGATAGCTGGTGCTAGGGGTCAAGGCTATACCAACCAACCTGAATAACTCCTACCAGAAAGTACTCATAAACCTGCTATCCCTATCGCTGACAATGGTCTTGGGTAGGCCGTGCAACCTGAAGATCTCCCCGAAGAACAGTTTGGCCACCTGTGCTACACTGAATTCAGTAGCTATGGCGAAGAAGTGTGCAAACTTTGTTAATCTGTCCACCACTATGAATATGCAGTCCTTCCCTTGCATCTTTGGTAGCCCGGTGATGAAATCCATGGATAAGAAAAAAGGAACAACAAACTGACAATAGATACCATCCTGGATAGATTGACAGATTCAATGAAATCCAAGGTGGGATCATGTACATCAGAAAAAGAGATTTGGGACAAGCTACAAGACCTTTATGCAAGGGAAGAAGCAACAGAAGAAGAAGAAGTTGAAGAAGATTACAACATCTCAGATTTCAAAGAAGAAAATAGAGGTCAGCCCTTTTGCTTTAATTGTGAAGGAGTAGGACATGTTGAATTTGAATGTCCTCATCCAAGGATTGAAAGAGATGACAATGAAGAAGAAGAAAATCATGAAGTAGAAATGATTCAACAAGAAGATGAGAATCTTAAAAAATTGAAGCATGTTGAGATTGAAAATAGCAAGCTCAAAGAC